>CM076573.1:998899399-999014661 GCA_034641835.2 Pinus albicaulis | reverse complement strand
AATGACAAGACTTGAAAGGGAATGAAAATGTGTTGCTGAAATGAAAAGGTGTTGCTAGTCTAATAAATCAAAACAGTGAACTATTGAGCATGAAAACCAAACTATTCTTGCTGCTGACTAAACACAAAAGAAACTATGCTTAAGGAAATTCAAAATTGCAACAAAATAAATCTAAATCAAATTACATCAATTTATCTTCTGATCCTTCATCATTAGTCCAGCTATGATTTTCGGAAGTAATCATAAACAACTTGAGTAACTGATATCTAACTTGCAGAAAGAAAACTAATATCAAACCATACATTCATGATTCAATCCCTCACCATCAGTCCAGCTGTGGCTTTCGGAGGCAACTAAAGATGTCATGCACAATTTAATATATCTAAATTTGCGGAAAAGAAACTAATATTAAACTACACATTTCATGATACAATCCCTCACCATCAGTCCAGCTGTGGCTTTCGGAGGCAACTGCAGATTCTATGAGCAGCCTAATATATCTAGATTTGCAGAAAAAAAACTAATACTAAACTACACATTTCATAATACAATCCCTCACCATCAGTCCAGCTGTGGCTTTCGGAGGTAACTGAAGATGTCATGAGCAGCTTAATATATCTAAATTTTAACTACTGAAGCAGATAAGCAAAACTGAAATGTACAAAGCAATACTGAAATTAAACAAAAGCTATGAAAAGCAAACTAGCAGCAGAACAATGTTAGTTCCATGTCATTAGTCAAAAAGCTATGAAAATGCTCGGGCTGCCTATCTATAACCTGAAACAAGAACACTGATCAGTGATTAACAATCATAAAGCATGAAAGACAGAAATGAAATGGAAATTATGGAAGTGTATAAA
Organism: Pinus albicaulis; assembly: GCA_034641835.2. Lineage (NCBI taxonomy): Eukaryota > Viridiplantae > Streptophyta > Pinopsida > Pinales > Pinaceae > Pinus > Pinus albicaulis. The sequence continues at coordinate 999,013,801 of CM076573.1, read as the reverse complement.
CATAAATGAAACAAATGCAATGGAAGAATGGATATGAATGACAGTGACAAAATGATTCCTAAAGAAACAAAATTAAAATTATACACTAATGCACAAAACCTAGCCGATAGGCCCTACACCAGCCTTGGCAACGGTCCCTGGAGATTTAATTAAGTCGAAAACGTAGCTCTTCATATAAAAGGCCATATTACAGAATGGTAATGTTACGGCACAAGTGCCGTAATCACACTACGTATAAAAGATAACAGAGACTAACATTCACTAATATCAACTAACTCTATATGCGTATGCAAACGCATTATATATAATAACTAACTATAACCGTCTCTAAAGTTCATGCAGAGAGACAGACCACTACGTCCACGGATATAGGAGCATGGCCGTGTTGGAAAGTAAATCTACGAGAGGTTGAGGTGGGAATTCGACTCTAGAAATGTGGAAGTGTCGATTATCCTCCGGCAGATTTAGCACCGGGACCGTATGAATTCTGTGTGATACCTAAACGTAGTCCGGCCGACATGAAACTCCATGGTTGACTTCCATGTGGACGCCTTTGACCGCGGCTCCTTTGGATGAGTTTGCTTGAACCAATAGGACACGAACCATGTCCATGTCATTCCTGACCTGCCCATGTGGCTCGTTTTCCTTGTAGACACCTGTAGCATAGAGTTTCACAAAATAGCTGCGGAAAGTTGCAGCAGCTGCGGAAAGTGGCAAGATTCCGCAACTGAATGAACAAAATCTAAATCAAATAGCAAACACAAAAATATAATTAAAAACCATGTTAGATGCTCTTTTGCACATGATATTGACAATTTGGGAGGTTTAGGTGAGTGAAAAAGGTATGGAAAAATGTATGGAAAAGATGCAAATTTGGGACTCAACATACGCCCACTGTGAAGGTGTTGCATGTCCTCATGCAACCAAAATTTGATACTCTTTCTTCAATTCATGTGCCTTGATACTTCAGCCAACACATCCAATCCTCTCCTCTTCTTCCTTGGTACTGCCAACATTCTGGGTTTCTTCATTAAGCACCTAAATTTGATATTTACAAGTGCTCTACTCAATTTCTGGCATTTCCTTTTCAATTTCTTATTCTTCTTCTGCCATATTCCCAAATGTAACATAGTATTATCATGGATGATCTTGTCCAGTTTGCCTTGTTCTTTCAATGTCTCATTTTCATTTTTGATGTGCCTATTTAAAAGCTCCAGCTCAAAAATTTCCTGTTTTAATGATTGAACTAAATCATCCCGCAATGTATGAGGCTGAATGGAAGAAGTACTTGGACCTGTGGCTGCCTTTTCCAAGGATTCTATATAGTCATATACCTCCTGCTGCTTGGGGTCTATTTCAGGTGTCATTTTTATTGGGCTGTCCCCAAAATGCTGTAAAGGAGAGTTATGTTCAAAATCTGGCCGAGGAGGGCTTACATCAATATTTTGCTGAGAATAGGATGGAGTATGCTCATTGTCTGATTGGGAATGAAATGAACCAGGTTCACTAACTGACTGAGATGGACTATGGTCAGTTGGGGACTGTTCAGATGTCTCCTCTCCTAAATCAATGAAATTAGGACCCTTAATTTGCGTTTTTCTCAATTTCCCCTTAAGTCCGCTGCTTCTCCTCACATGCTGTGGTACACTATCCTTTTTTTTTTGTTTTCCTTTTTCTGTCTTCTTGGGCATGGATGACTGTTTTTGAAGATAAACTAATCTTTCTGATAGCACTTGATGATCTTTTTCTTCAGAAGAAGAAGTTTTATGTACAGCCTCAATAGTTTCTCTTTCTTTTGGTGTTATTGGCTTCTTACCTTTGATTTCCTTCTTCTTCCTTTTTACCAGTCTCTCTTCCCTATCAGTTCTTTCCATAGTAGTAGTAGGAGTGTTTTGGATTTCATCAATTATTCTTTTCCTCCTACTTCTTCTTGCTGTGCTAGCTGCAGGAATTTCCTGAGTAGGAGTAATTTGGGTTTCAACATTTATTATTTTTCTTCTACTCCTTCTTGTTGAACTACCTTCAGGAATTTCCTGAGGTTCCTCAAAGAAATTTCTAACCAGAAATTGTTCCCATGTATCTTTCTTTTCCTTTAACTCCTTTTCAATCAGAATTTTTATAAGGCCGTGGTGATATAGATGGGGCTCTACATCTCCTAAGTGTTTCTGAACAGTCACAGCCATTTTCTTCAAGCTATTGAATAGAAAATATGGGAGATCGAGAGTTTGATTTTCTAGAAAATTCATCAATAGCCTGGTATGGTACATATACATGGACCCAAAACGGCCTTCACATGTAATGAATTTCTGAACAACTAGCAATAAAGTAGCCCATTCCTCTTTTAATGCATGCACAGGAATTCCTCTTTTAAAAACAGTTATATCCATACCTTGGTTTCGTAAGATTGTTCTCCATGCCTCATCACTGATGCTTTTATTTTTGAACCAACGCTCTCCCTCCTGAAGAAGTTCCGTGGCTGTTGCTATAGATGCTTCATTGACTGCAAACTTGAGGTCTCCAATCTCTGCTTCCAAGCCATTAAATGACCTTGCAAATGCTTTCGTAACTTCTTTGTGATAACCCCTGAATTTCTGAATAAAACGCAGCCAATTTGCTTTCTTCAATATCTCCTTCACTTGTGGATATCCCTCTATAAACTTAGGTCCTTCTGGCTCTGCTCTTAGTAATTTACCCATTTCTCTTTTTTGCTCTTCACAACTTTGCCTGCATGAGGGTTCAAGTGGAAATGGAACGATTGAATACACAGGATCGAGCACAATGACTGTGGGAATGTATCATAAAATGGGAATGAGCACCATAAACGGAATGGAGTGAGACTGTGGGTAGATATCCGGGAGTGAGAATGAGCACAAGGAACGAAATGAAGTAAGACAGAACAGAGTGGGGTTTCATAAACATGGCAGAGACACGACATTCGGCAGCGTTTTGAATTTGGTGGCTGCATAATAAATATGAGCACGTTTTAACAACGGTTATGGATTTATGCGGCTGTAAGAGTCCTTGGTCAAATCAAATACGTCTCATTGTCTTCGGTGGGATATTGGAACATGAGTGAAAATCGGAATTTTAATGATGAAACCGTTTGTGAATGAATGCAAGAGGATAATATGGAGATCATGAAAGGTTACGGAACTGTCAATATAATCATTGCACGTAATGGATAGAGCTCATGGTTCAAAACTATATAAAAATGTGTTTTTCAATGCTATTTGAAATAAATTTTATTCATACCTTTGGAATCTTTGCCTTTGCCCTTGGTCTTCAACTGATTGATCTCCATTGGTGTCTTGAATGCTCCATGTCTTTATTTTTGATCCTCTCACCTGCATTTTATTTTATAATTATGGAAATAACATCTGACTATACATTCTCTTTGAAAACAGAGTAGTAGCTGCGGAATCTGCTTCTGGCTGCGGAAACTGGAGTCAGCTGCGGAAACAGATGTCAGCTGCGGAAACTGACACAGCTATTACTTGGAGGAATGGAAATGAACAAATGACAAATGACCAGATGGAAATGGTCATGAAAAAGATTTTTATTGATGGAATGGAATGAAATGAAGTGAATGAAGTGGAATGAAATGAAATGAAATGGAATGAAGTGGAATGAAATGGAGTGGGTGGTGACAAAGCTTGTGAAATGAAAGAGAGATTTTTTTTTTTGGAAAATATAGAGTGTCAGGTGTTCCTGATTTTCACCCTATATTTTCTGCATAAGACTGCCAATCAATGATTGGTTTTCAGGCTTATACCATTATTTTTTATTTTATTTTTTTTTTAACTGAAAACAATAAAAGAACTAGGTTGGTGGAGAAGAAGAATTCTTCTGTACCAGCCTGATTGCAGAACTTTCTTGAAACATTTTGACAAAATCCTCTTTTGAGAGTGGCTTATGATAAATTTTCAACCTATGGCCATTCACAATAAGAGGAGTTTGAAATTCATCAATGGTCTTGATTCTTATAGCTCCATTGCTAAAGATCTTGTCAATCTCATATGGCCCAAGCCAATGAGTCTGAAATTTCCCTTGAAAATCTTTAAACTTGGAATCAAATAACAATGCCCAATATCCTTCTTGAAACTTCTTCTCTTTGATATACTTGTCATGCCATTTAGCTCTTTGATATTGAACTAGATCAGTTCTTAGAATTGCTTCTTGTCTGATCTCATCTAGCTCATTCAACTGCTCCATTCTATGCTTTTGGGCTTCTGATAAGTCCATCCCCAACTGAACCGCTATCTTGAAGGTCTTGACTTGGAACTCAATGGGGAGCAAGACTTCTTTCCCATAAACAAGTTCATAGGGAGAATGTCCTGTTGTATTCCTCCATGTAGTTCTGTAGGCCCACAAGGCTTCGGGAAGCCTTTCTGCCCAATCTCTTCTATGTAGATGAATAGTTTTGGTGATGATACTTTCAAGAACTTTGTTTGTGGACTCCACTTGACCATTTGCTTGTGGATGGTAAGGAGTAGATCTTCTGTGCTTGATTTTTTATTCTTCCATCAACTTCTCCACCAAATTGGATGTGAATTGGCTCCCCCGATCTGTCACAATTTCTCTTGGAACACCAAAGCGAGTAAAAATATCCTCATAAAGAAAATGAACAACTGAATTTTCAGTAGCAGATACTAATGCTTTGGCTTCTACCCATTTAGTAACATAATCAATACAAACCAATATATACTTCTTTTGCTTGGATGGTGGATTAATAGGTCCAATGAAATATAAAGCCCACTTTTCAAAGGGTTCAATGAGTACCTGTGTTTGCAATGGCATTTCATTTGAAAGGGTAGGTTTCCCTACTCTTTGGCAGCTATCACACCTTTTGACGTATTGTTTTGCATCTTTGAAGAGAGAAGGCCAATAATATCCCAAGGAAAGGATTTTATAGGCCGTCCTTTTGTCCGCAAAGTGTCCGCCGCATGGTTCATCATGATATGCCTTAAGAATATCAGGCATTTCATCTTCCCTGACACATCTTCTGATCACAAGATCTGGCCCTGTTTTAAACAATTCGTTAGAAATCCATGAATATTTTGAACTCTCCCGAATAATTTTTCGTTTTTCACTTGGAAATAAATGTGAAGGTAGTTTCCCTGTAACCAAATAGTTAGCAATATCTGCATACCAAGGAGTCTTAATAGTTACCGCAAACAAGTATTCATCAGGAAACTTATCCTCTACAGGAGAATCTTCTTTAGTATTCTGAATCCTAGACAAGAAATCAGCTACTGTATTTTGTTTTCCTGGTCTATCCAACACAATAATATTGAATTCTTGCAAAAGTAAGAGCCATCTTGTCACTCTGCCATTAGTAACAGGCTTGTTCATTAAATATCTAATTGCAGAATGGTCAGTATGAATAAAAGTTTCATAGCCTGTTATGTAATGTCTAAACTTATTAATTGCATGAACAACAGCTAAAAACTCTTTTTCAGTCACAGTATAGTTCAACTCCGTGGGAGTCAAATTTTTACCGGTGTAATAAATGGCATAAGGAACTAAATCTTTTTGACCCAACACAGCTCCTAGAGCTGTATCTGAAGCATCCGTAGAAATATGAAAAGGGAGTTTCCAATTTGGTCCTCTCAAGATAGGTGCTTCAGATATTTTTTTTTTCAAAGTTTCAAAAGCTGATTGACAATCAGGATCCCATTTAAATTCACAGTCTTTTGTAAGCAATTTGAAGAGTGGAGATGCTATTTTAGTGAAGTTTTCTATAAATCTTCTATAGTAACCAGTAAATCCTAGAAAACTTCTAACATCTCTTTGACAATTTGGAATAGGTAACCTGGAGATGACTTCAACTTTTGATCTATCAACCTTAATCCCATCTCCTGAAATATGATGTCCTAAAACAATACCTTCAGTAAACATCATAAAGCATTTTTCATGGCTTAATGAAAGGTTTGTTTCTTTACATCTTATAAGAACTTTTTCCAATTTTTCTAATGCCTCTTCAAATGAATTACCATAAACTGTAAAATCATCCATATAAACCTCTACACAATCATGGATTAGATCAGAAAAAATTCCTAGTACTGCTCTTTGGAATGTTGTCGGTGCATTACATAACCCAAAAGGAAGCACTCGGTAGGCAAAAGTTCCCCATGGACAAGTAAATGTGGTCTTATCTTGATCTTCAGGTGCTACCTGAATTTGATTATAGCCACTAAAACCATCCAAAAATGAAAAGTACTTTTTACTTGCTAATGTATCTAATACTTGATCAATAAAAGGCAAAGGAAAGTGATCCTTCAAAGTTGCTTTGTTCAATTCCCTGTAATCAATGCATACCCTCCATTTACCATTCTTTTTAGGTACTATAACCAAAGGAGAAACCCATCGGCTATCTGAAATTGGATAAATGTAGTTTACATTGAGAAGTTTTTGGAGCTCTTCTTTCACTATCTCCCTAAGATTTGGATTCATCCTTCTTTGAGGTTGTCTGATTGGTCTACTGTTTTTCTCAATATAGATATGATGGATGCAAGTCTTAGGATCAATACCCTTCATGTCAGTATACTCCCATGCAAATGCAGTAGAATGTTTTTGCAAGATTCTGGTTAGTTCTTCTTGTTGTGACTTCTCCAGATGTTTGTTGATATTCAATGTCTTTTCTGGAAAAATCTCAAAAGCAGAATTACCAAACTCTTCCATAGAGAAGAGAGACATTTGTCTTGATGATAAATATTCTATGTCAGATTCCAACTGAAATTGTGTGGGGTCATATTCTGAAGTTATCTCAAAATTTTCTAATGTGTTCAGAATTTGACTATCCTCACTAATTTCAGAAATGGTAAAGATAGGTTGTATAGTGTTCTCATCATCGACCCATTCATTGTCTCCTATTTCTGTGATTGCTCTTGCTGGAGGATACAAATTGAATTTCTTTGTCGAATTACCATTAGAAATGTACATGTCTCCAAATCTACAACTAATAAAAGCATCAGCTGTGGCCAGCCAAGGTCTTCCTAAGATAATTGGATGTCCTCCTAGATTACTTTTGGGAGTCAAAATCATAAAGTCTACTGGATATTCCCAAGAATCTAAGGAGACTGAAATATCTTCTAATACACCATCTGGTTTAATAACTGATCGATCTGCAAGTTGCAATAAAGTAGGTGTAAAAAGAAGGTTAGGAATTTTTAACTGTTCCATAGTCTGTCTACTCATAATGTTGATAGCAGCCCCTAAGTCAATCAATGTGTTTGGAATTTCTATGCCATTTATATGTGTCTTGACAATTGGACTTCCTGGATCTACATACTTCTGCATGGTAATTTTTCCCATCATAATGTCTGCAATCTTTCCTACCAGGTGGATTCTTCTTGTGTCTTTAGTTTCCTTCCTGGTCTTTTGAAACTCAACTCCTTTATGGTTTTTGCTAGAATAGGAATTTCTCGAATGGCTTGTAGCAATGGAATCTTGATACAAACATTCTTCAATTCATCTAGAAAGTCATAGTTAGGCAACAAGATTTTTTTTTCCACCCCCTTATCAATTTGTAGTCTTTCCAGAAAAGGAGGTGTAGATGAAGATACAGGTTGCTCAACTATAGGAGTTGTGGATGTTAGCTTTTCTTTTTCTTTTTGAATTTTTGAATTTTGAAGAGATTCTTCCTCAGAACCTTTATTGACTTGAAGAGAGTCCTCCTTAGAGGTATCTTGCTCTTGAATATCTATAGAAGGTTTTTCTAAAACTCTACCAGATCTGAGTTGTACATCGTTGAGAGGAACAATCATGTAGGTAGGAAATTGTTGTCCTTCTACCATATAAGTAGTTTGAGGATTCTTATTGTTAGGATTTGGAAATGGCTGAGCTGGAAGTTGATTTGTCTTCTGTTGGTATGGAAGCATGAGTTGAGGATTTGAATTTTGTTGAGAAGGTTGTTGTTGTGGAAATGGCAATGAAAGTTGTGGATTTGGGCTTGGAAGTTGTGGAGCTTGTTGATTTTGAAAAGATGGAGGATATTGATAAAATTGAGCAAATCTCCCATAAGGATTTTTGCATCCCTTGTACCCATGGCTGATATGAATTTTGATGTTGGGGCCAAGGTTGTTGCCAAGGATTCCAATTTGGTGGGGTTTGAAGATTCATAGGGTTGTTAAACCCTTGAGATTGTTGTCCCTGCCAAGGTCTCCATGCGACAAAACAGAGAGATTCTACTGAATTTGGATCTTTTTGAAAAACAGCTTTGAGTCCAGGAATGGAAGGAAAATCCTTGATCTCATGATTCTCTGAGCAAATCATACATGTTTCTACAAATTTTGCATCCAAGGGACATTCCCTTAAAGCATGTTTCTTTCTACATTTTGGACAAAAGATGGCTAAAGCATCTGTTTCTGCTTTTTGCTTGTTTTGGATTTTAAGGGTGTCTAGTTGTTCACTAAGGCTCCCTAAGATATCAGTTTTGAACTCATCAAGCATATTACCAATCTCTGCCCTACTTACTGATCCAGTTGCAGATTTGTTAGCCTTAATAAGAGAAGGATCCCTAGGCCCTTTTCCAGTTTTACATTTTCCTCTTGAGAGATGGATACATAGTTCTGTTATATCACGAAATGGAAGTTGAGAAATGTCTCCTTTCCCCATCATGTTTAAAATGTCTATCCATTCATCTCTAATGGCTTTTAATATGAGGGCTTTCAAGGTTTCATTATCTAAGTTGCTCATCTTTTCTCTTTTCAAGTTGTATTGGAATATTTCAAGTAAGTCTTCCAAACTTTCATCTTCTTTTTGCATCATTTTGAATACCTCATCCTTGTGATTGGTGGGCATACAATAGTCCAAGTATCTATCCAAAAATGTTTGTTTCATTTCATTCCAAGTCCTAATAGATTGAGTGGCTAATCCCATGAACCATTTCAAAGCAGATCCTTTCAATGTTGAAGGAAACAGTTTGAGTTTTTGAGAGTCTTCCATATAGTCATAAGTTCGGCACACAACTTCAAACTCAAACAGAAATGTTTCAGGATCCTCACTTCGCAATCCATAAAAGTTAGGGAGAACAGATGGTGAGATATTTTTCATTGTTGCATGAGTTTCCTCATCAACTATAGGGAATCCAAATAAATTGTCTCCTTCCCTATTTCTACCATTATTTCCTTCACCATTGTTGTCTCCATTGTTTCCTCCTCTTCTACCTTCACCTCTATTTATTACTTCCTCTGCCATGATAGTTTCTTTAGAGTTCTTAAAGTCCTCTAGTTCTTCTACCAAGGGAGGATGAGAGAGAGTCTCTTTGTTTTCTAAATGGGTTTTAGTAGGTGGTATAGGAGAATCCTCTAATTCAGCTGTTCTTCGACTACCAAAAATCTTAAGGCTAGGGGTAGATGGTGGTGAATCTGGTCTATGCCTTGAAGAAGATGGAGTTGTGAAAATCGAACTCTTGGCTTTAGCTATAAACCTTCCCCTAGAATCTCTTGCTCTATGCATGTCATTTTTATTATTTTTTTAAGTTGGGCTAATAATTCTCTTTCTGATCTTCCAAGTCACACTAGGTGCAAGAAGAGAGCATACTTAAGAAATTATCGAACCAATAACTCTCTTTTCTGATCCTCCAGATCACACTAGGTGCAAGAGGAGAGCATACTTCAAGAAGTTATCAAGTTTTCCCTTCTTTTTATGATTTTATGTTTTTTTTTTAAGAAATTGGCTACCTAGTTACACTTCCCCGGCAACGGCGCCAAAATGTTTGGTCAATTTAGTGTGTCCTAAATTGCTGCATTTAATTTGTCAATCCGGGAATCGTAAGCTGATGAAGTGCGGCGCACTATATGTGCAAGATAACCTATTTCTTAACTTTTTTGTCGTTTTTGGTTTTCTAAGGTGAAATGGAAATTCTAAGATGAAAACAAGTTTGGTTATGTTTGTTCAAGGAAGTGATATCCCCTATAATGATTTACCAACTTGAAATTTTAAAAAGAAATTTGAAATTTACAATGACAAGACTTGAAAGGGAATGAAAATGAGCTGCTGAAATGAAAAGGTGCTGCTAATCTAATAAATCAAAACAGTGAACTAGTGAGCATGAAAACCAAACTATTCTTGCTGCCGACTAAACACAAAAGAAACTATGCTTAAGGAAATTCAAAATTGCAACAAAATAAATCTAAATCAGATTACATAAATTTATCTTCTGATCCTTCATCATTAGTCCAGCTATGATTTTCGGCAGTAATCATAAACAACTTGAGTAACTGATATTTAACTTGCAGAAAGTAAACTAATATCAAACCATACATTCATGATTCAATCCCTCACCATCAGTCCAGCTGTGGCTTTCGGAGGCAACTAAAGATGTCATGCACGGTTTAATATATCTAAATTTGCAGAAAAGAAACTAATACTAAACTACACATTTCATAATACAATCCCTCACCATCAGTCCAGCTGTGGATTTCGAAGGCAACTGAAGATGCTATGAGCAGCTTAATATATCTAGATTTGCAGAAAAGAAACTAATACTAAACTACACATTTCATAATACAATCCCTCACCATCAGTCCAGCTATGGCTTTCGGAGGCAACTGAAGATGTTATGAGCAGCTTAGTATATCTAAATTTAACTACTGAAGCAGATAAGCAAAACTGAAATGAACAAAGCAATACTGAAATTAAACAAAAGCTATGGAAAGCAAATTAGCAGCAGAACAATGTTAGTTCCATGTCATTAGTCAAAAAGCTATGAAAATGCCCGGGCTGCCTATCTATAACCTGAAACAAGAACACTGATCAGTGATTATCAACATAAAACCTGAAAGACAGAAATGAAATGGAAATTATGGAAGTTTATAAACAGAAATGAAACAAATGCAATGTATGAACATATGAATGGATTATGACACAATGATCTCTAAAGAAACAAAATTAAAATTATACACTGCAGAAAAGAAACTAATACTAAACTACACATTTCATAATACAATCCCTCACCATCAGTCCAGCTGTGGCTTTCGGAGGCAACTGAAGATGCTATGAGCAGCTTAATATATCTAAATTTGCAGAAAAGAAACTAATACTAAACTACACATTTCATAATACAATCCCTCACCATCAGTCCAGCTGTGGCTTTCGGAGGCAACTGAAGATGCTATGAGCAGCTTAATATATCTAAATTTAACTACTGAAGTAGATAAGCAAAACTGAAATGAATAAAGCAATACTGAAATTAAACAAAAGCTATGAAAAGAAAACTAGCAGCAGAACAATGTTAGTTCCATGTCATTAGTCAAAAAGCTATGAAAATGCCCGGGCTGCCTATCTATAACCTGAAACAAAAACACTGATCAGTGATTAACAATCATAAAGCATGAAAGACAGAAATGAAATGGAAATTATGGAAATGTATAAACAGAAATGAAACAAATGCAATATATGAACATATGAATGGATTATGACACAATGATCTCTAAAGAAACAAAATTAAAATTATACACTAATGCAAAAAACCTTAGCTGAGCAGGGGCCCTCTACACCAGCCTTGGCAACGGTCCTCAAATACGAATTAAGTTGGAAAACAGAGTCCTCTTATATTAAAAAGCAGTCATTACAGAATGGTAATGTTACGGCACAAGTGCAGCGTAATCACAATACAGAGCAAAAGATAACAGAGACTAACATTCACTAATATCAACTAACTCTATATGCGTATGCAAACGCATTATATATAACAACGAACTATAACTGTCTCCTAAAGTTCATGCTGGTGGAGAGCACGTAGACCACTACGTCCACGGATATAGGAGCATGGCCGTGTTGCAAAATAAATCTACGAGAGGTGGATGCTTGAATTCGACTCTAGAGTCCTGTACAGATGTCGATTTATCCTCCGCAGGCTTAGAAACGGCCGTATGAATCTTCTTGTGACACGAAACAGAGTCCGGCCGACATGAAACTCCATGGTTGACTTCCATGTGGACGCCTTTGACCGCGGCTTCTTTGGATGAGTTTGCTTGAACCAATAGGACACGAACCATGTCCACGTCATTCCTGACCTGCCCATGTGGCTCGTTTCCCTTGTAGACACCTGTAGCATAGAGTTTCACAAAATAGCTGCGGAAAGTTGCAGCAGCTGCGGAAAGTGGCAAGATTCCGCAACTGAATGAACAAAATCTAGATCAAATAGCAAACACAAAAATATAATTAAAAACCATGTTAGATGCTCTTTTGCACATGATATTGACAATTTGGGAGGTTTAGGTGAGTGAAAAAGGTATAGAAAAGTGTATGGAAAAGATGCAGATTTGGGACTCAACAGTAGTATTCCTCTAAGTCTTCTGTCCAATTCCACAAGTCTGACCAAATTTGTATTCTTCAAGTCAAAGTCATGTCCAATCTCTCACAATGACCTAATTATGGATTGGTTCAGTAGAGCGAAGTTGTATGGCGTGCCATGTGTCACAGTTTCCTCATTTGGCTCTGAAATTGATACAAAAAAAACTACATTCCGTGCACTATCCACCAATTTTTACAGAATTCTAATCTGATACTCAAATAGAGATTTATGATTATTTTCCTATGGTCACCTCTTTGAGATGAAGTTCAGGAGCCTGCAAAAGCCACAACTTCCACAGATCATATCTCCGAAAATATTGCACACCATGATCTGAAATTTTTTCATGAGCTTCCTCAGGATTTCAAATTCACCTCATAGACATTTCAGCTTCTAAAACCTCATAGAAAAAAATTATAGCGAAAATTCCATGATCACCTGTTTCAAGTAGCGAAATCCCTACATAAGGAGGATATGAGGATCACAATTTATATAAATGCTTAGGTTGAAAGGGACTTCAGAATGTAAACGTGGGAGGGATTTTAGGAACTTAAAAATGATTAATTATTGATTTTTCAATGACCACAACAAATTATTATTGTCATGCCACAACCCCATGGGGTTTTAGCCCACTAACTGGCGTTACTAACTTGAAACATGAATATCTCTCAAACCATGAAGAATTACATGGCGCGCCATATATCAATGGAAACATCTCAAAAGGTAGAAACCATCAAAAATATCCTTGACCCAGAATATAGTAATTTTGTAGGTAAAAATCTCCATTCAAGATGGTGGTAGCTCCTGGTACTGCTTGGGTTAACATCAATGACAACCACTGATCAACAAAAATTACTACACTAGAATTCACTTTCACAAATGTTATAATGAAGAATTTTTACAATATCGTAGAATTTTTTGAAATATTTACACCTTTAAATTTGACTAAAGCTCAACCGACCCAAGGCTTTGATCCCAAGGACATATTTAAAAAAAAAATGGCAATTGTGTGATACGATAGTTTATTCACAAGGAATATTAAAGAAAATGGGGAAAATGAAGCAAGAAAACTATAGGAAAAAGGGATAATAACTCCTAATGATGATGTTGCAATTGAAGTGAGCACTAATTATGAGGAAAATAATAATAAAAGAGGAAAAATCCTACTAATTCTCAACCCTCTTCATCCCCATAGATCAATTGGAGTTCCTCCTCGACCTGCAAAATACATGAAAGCATTACAATCTAAGGAGAGGGTCATGAAACCTGATCTAGTGGAGATGATAGGGAGGAACCACCCCCTTGTGTCAACTTAGAAAGTTCCCATATTATTACTTCTTCTAAAAGTAAAACTTCAGGTAAAATAGGGTTATAACAAGAAGAGGGACCCACATATTTGGAAGTGCACAATACTACCATCCCTGATTGGGTAGCATCACATTTAGCTGAGAGTAAAAACTAGTCAAATAATTGGCTATTGAAGAGACAATATTTTTTAAGAATGGTCATTAGCCATGCAAAACACCCATTATGAAAAGGATCGTGGAAAGTTATAGTTTGAAAAGGTGCATGTTAAAAACAAGAAAATTACTAAAAGGTGGAAATCAAAAGTTTCCATCTCAATAATATGGCCTACTAGACTTCTGAAGTTGCACATCACTATAGGGGATGCACTTTCTCACTTTTCCATTGAGTAAAAGGTTTAGAATATGAGGTTAAAAAAAAGATATGTGAGTTGGAGGAATATCTTAGTCTTAAACATCTATTTATGCCCCCTTTATTTATTCAATAACCTAAAGCTACAATAGAAATTACCCCTAACACACCCCAAAAAGTTAAGAAAGTATAATTTTTTTAAAATGGTATCAAATCACATGTCACAATAAATACTAATAAGTGACTAGAAATAATTTAGGAAGTGTGGTTTCTTTGCATTTAGGAAATTTGTCTCAAAGAAATGCTTCATTCTTTGAATATTTGAAGAACTATTTGGAGTATTGTTGAAAATGATTTGATAATTTTCTTAAATTAAGTTAATACTCTTAGTGATCTCTAGAAGAGATAACAAGGTCTTCCATTAGGGATGTTGGAAATATGATGAAATATGTTGTCCTTGATGGCAACCTAGTTGATGAATTTGTTCCTGATGGAAACCTACTTGATGAGTTGCCTTTTGATAAGAAACCTATGCATTAAAGATGTAAAAAATGATGTTTCCACGGCTCAGTTCAGATGTGACAGAGAAAGGAATTCCAGTAAGTGCCATAGAAATGAAATAGAAAATATTTCTCAATGTATAAGCAGGTTTTATGAAGGCAACCTGCGTATACATTCAGAATTAGTACATATGCAGTTTTTATGAAGAGAAATTATGTATACACATGGATACGACCGATCCAAGTTGCGTATGCCTTTTGCGCTCTAAAATTATGATACCATGGGGCATTACCATGGTATTAGCCCACAGTATTGAGCATTGTATTTTATATTTGATTCCATCGAAGAATACCATTAGAAGTTGTGTGGTTTTGACTCATGGTATTGGTAAAGGATAAATCTATATAAGGAGAAGAAGATCATAGTGCAAGGGGGTGCATGAGTAATAGTTGTTACTGAATAATTTTCTCTAAGGTATATTTGTATGGGATGAAATCTGTTTTAATTGATAGATCTGAATCTATGATGCACCCATGGATACAATGATGGTTCAGGATCTCTAGATCTGAAATGACTATGCTCTTATGTGATCCATTGAAGAGATGATTAGATCTATAATCTAGCGCAAGCTTGCTGAAGTAAAGTGAAGAAATCTGGGAAAGTTGTATAGATATGAAACAAATTTCAAATTTATTATTCACATATCTATACGCTAGTTTGTCTTTGAAAAAGTGCATATATACGCGGCTTTGTCTCAAAAAAGGCGCGTATGGAAATCACGGTTTTCTGAAGCTTATTGTAGAGGTTATCTGCTTATTTCTGCTACATTTCTACTGTCTATCAATGAAATCTTCTTGTAGATCTTGGTTGTTTGAATACTATATATGATGTTAAGTTTATTATGTAAAAATATGATCAATGAGAAAATAAACATGGTTGATGGTAACTAACTGATGAAGGGTTCTGCATTTCTAAAGATATCTGACTGAAGGCCTCAGATATGGATCTAAGAATAATTACATTCTGAAAAATAGTATTCACAAAGCTATATGCAAGTTGGTGTGAAGGAAAGTGCACATACATGCGGGTTCAGTGAAGTGAAGTAGTGTATGCATTTTAAGTTGATAAATGTTCAGGGTTGAGTTTGTATCTGCATATTTATCCTGAAGTCTGGGTTATTTCTACGTTCTGGTTACAGTGATCTCATTGTTCTGGTTGATGTATTGGGTTAAGTTTATTATTGATAATTATGAGGAGTCGTGTTGAAGTTGTTTGATCCTGTATGAAAATTGATGAAATGTGGTCTGCTGTGGTTCTGAGGGTTGAAGCCTTCGGTATGGAAGTAGAAGCTTCCTGCCAGTAAAATTTGGTGTTCTGATCAGGGGGTTGAAGCTCCCTTCTAGTAGTGGTTGGTAAATGAGTTCAGGGGGTTGTAGCTCCCTTCCAGTAGCAGCTGGAAAATGAGAGAAGGTTGCAGCCTTCTACAGGTAGAAGCCTGGGTACTGATATGAGTCTGCATCAGTACAAAATTGTAAATAGTTTTCATATAATAAATATTGAAGATAGAGACGACAACAGTGGTGGTTTTATCCCAAATTGGGTTTCCACCTTAAATCTTGGTGTTCATGTGTGTTGCACTTGTGTGATGTTTTATTATACTGTTACTACACATATTTGCTGATTATCTAACAGATGCATGGCTGATAAAATGAGTTAAATATTTTTTCTAAAAAGTGTTTCTAAACAATAAATTTATATCAGTAAACACTAGTTTATTTTGGTATATGCGCGTGTATATGTGAGTTGGGTTCATAAAAGTTGCATATGGAATTCAGTAAAGAAAAATTAAAAGATTTCAATAAGCTATAAATACTGATTCACCCCTCCTCCCCTCTCAGTATTTTTCCCAACAATTGGTATCAGAGAAAGACCTTCTGAAGAAGCTTAATTTCTAAAATGAAGGTCAGCTAAGATGAGAAATCAAGATGGGATAGCATCTATCAGGCCTCTCTCTTCAATGGAAACAATTTAATCTTCTGGAATACAGGGACAAGATCTTATCTTCAGTCTCTAGAAGCATATGTATGGGCTATAGTTGAAGGAGGTTATCAATATCCAACATCAGTTCCAACAGGTGCGACAGAAAGAAAGAAATATGAAATCAATGCAAAGGCAGTCAATGCATTATTGGGAAGTCTGACTGAATGAAAATTTGTCAAAGTCATGCAGTTGAATACAACAAAGGAGATATGGGACAAAATCATTTTAATATATGAAGTTGATACCAAGGTAAAAAGTGCTAAACTCCAAACTCTCAGAATTCAATATGAAAATCTCATGATGCATAATGAGGAAAGCATTGGTAGTTTCTTTTTACGTCTAGATGATATTGTAAATCGTATGAGAAATCTGGGTGAAACCATAACTGACACTACTCTGGTATAAAAAGTTTTAAGATCTCTAACTCCCAAATTCGTGTCAAAAGTGTCTGCTATTGAAGAGAAGCAGGATCTACAAACTCTTACTATTGTTAAACTTCATGGTATTCTGACTGCTTGTGAAATGAGAAAAGGAGGTCCATCCAAAGTCAAAGAAGATGTCTTTAGAGCTGTTGCAAAAGGAAAAGAATTAAAAGAAAAGGAAGGATCAGGGTATTTTTCAGAAGAAGATGAGGTAAATTTTGTAAAGAAGCTACAACTTGGCACTGGAAGGTCCAGAGGTAAGCTTCATTTTAAATGTTTTTCTTGTGGAAGAGTTGGCCATTATGCTGCTAAGTGTCTCCATAAAGAAAATCATGAAAAAGGAAAGGAAGTGGTAAAAGGAAATTAGAATCGGTTTATCAGTAGAAAAAGTTATTATACTCATGAAGATAGTGATGGGCTTTCAAATAGTGTAGAAGGAGAATCTGATCAAGATGTTAGAATTATCATGGATTTCAAAAAAGATTCTAATGAGGCTAAGGATACCTTTATGGATGCTCTAGAAGAAAATGATTTTCTTGAAGAAATAAATCAGCTCAAAATATGTTTGGAAGGAAACAAAATTTCCATAGAGACTCTAAAGAATCAGCTTGTAGAAAAGGAGAAACATAATGAGAAATTAGAATGTGGAATAGTAAGTCTAAGAAAGGAGATTGAGAAAGTGAAAACTTTGAATCTTAGATCTTCTAAAGGATCTGAAACCTTAGATGAAATTATCAAGGTACAACATTCTCCTCTTATAAAGACATGTCTTGGATATATCGGAGAATCCTCTTAGTCTTCAGCACCAAGCTATCTAAATGCAGCTAAAGCCAACCTACAACATTTTTCCATTCGGCAAGAGAACAAAGATACTTCACAGGTAAAGCATGACCACTTTAATACAAAAAACAATAGCAGAAATATCAATAAGAGAAATACCAATCAGCAGGTAAATGCAAATAGAAGGTTTCATGATCGCAGAAATTTCTTCTTTAATGGGTAATGTTTCTCATGTCATAATTTTAGTCATAAGGATGTTCAATGTGCTGCATACAAAACCATCATGACCAGAGAAGCAAGAAAGAAAAGAAATGCGACTGGAATAAAGAAGAATAATTATAAAAAAAATTCTCCTCTTCAAAATGAAATTGAATGTGCTTATTGCAATAACTTTGGTCATGGAGAATCTGAATTTAGGAGCAAACTTCAGCCAAAAGAGCATATACCTTCAAGTTCCAAGGTATGGAGAAAGATGGACTTACAGGTTGAGAACTGTGGCATAAACTTATTTGCAAAAGGGGAAGGAAATCAATGGTACATTGATAGCGGATGCTCAAAACACATGACAGGTGATAGAAATAAACTCCTTGCATACAATTCTCTAGAAAGAGAAAAGAATGTTACCTTTGGAAATAATACTCCTGCAGAAATTAAAGGAAAAGGTTTTGTTTTTCTAAAAGAAAAGGTAAAAGCTAACAATTTTATGTATGTGGATGGAATAAAACATAACCTGTTAAGTGTGAGTCATATGTGTGATCAAGGAAATGAAGTTGTCTTTAGTTCAAAAGAATGTGTGGCACGTGAACTTGACACAGGAAAAACAATAATAAAAGGAACTGGAACACCAAGCAATCTGTATGTATTGAAAGGTTGCAAAGAACAATGTTACTTGGGTAAATCTTCAGAAAATTGGTTATGGCACAAAATATTGGGGCATTTGAGCTTCTCTCAAAACAACGAATCTAGCAAACTCAAATTTGTTCATGATCTTCCCAACATCACTCTACCTGAAAGTACCATATGAAAATCTTGCCAATTCGGTAAGCAAACTAGAGTGAAATTCAATGCCAAAGAAGGATCAACAAGTAAGCCTCTTGAACTCATACATACTGATTTATGTGGATCTATGAGGAAAAAGTCACCTCATGGAGAACAATACTATATTCTATTTATTCATGACTTCTCTGGAATGTGTTGGATTGGGTTACTAAAACACAAAGATGAAGCATTTGAAAATTTTCAGATCTTCAAAGCCCTGGTTGAAAATGAATTAGATCTAAAAATCAAATGTCCTAGATCTAACCAAGGAGGGGAATATATATCAGATCAATTCTTTGATTTCTATGAACAACATAGCATAAAAAGACAATTTTTTGTAGTTGGAACCCCACAACAAAATGGCGTGGCAGAAATAATGAATAGAACAGTTCAATAGATGGCTCGTGCTATGCTTGATGATTCTAGAACACCTGATACCTTTTTGGGAGAAGCATCACATACCGCAGTAAATATTCTTAACAAGGCTCATGTTCATGTGAACAGTGATAAAACTCCTTATGAGTTCTGGTATGGTAATCTTCCCACTATAAAGCATTTTAGAGTTTTTAGAAGAAAATGTTTTATCAAGAACAATGATGAAAAAATTGGTAAGTTTGAACCTATAGTAGATGAAGGAATATTTCTTGGTTACTCTTCTAGAAGTAAAGAATATAAATGTTACAATAAAAGACTACGGAAGATTGTTGAATGCATTGATGTTGTAATTGATGAGTCTCTCTCAGCTCCAAAAGGGGAAATACCAACAAAAAATGAAGATGATGGTGATGAATATCTTCCTGCATCAAATAGCAACAATATAGAAGGTGAACCCAATGAAGCACTAGAAGAAGATCTATCTGAAAAGGCTCCATACAGGTATGTTCAAAAGAATCATCCAGAATCTCAAATTTTGGGAGAAAAGGGATCAGGTGTCCAAACACGAAGAACTCTTGTAGGATCTCCTAGCTATCTAGAATTTCTATCCACTATTGACCCACAATCAAGCTAGCAAAGATGAATGTTGGATTCAAGCCATGAATGAAGAACTTGATTAGATTGAAAATAATCATACCTGGGAATTGGTTCCAAGTCCTCAAGATAAAATTTTTATTGGAACAAAATGGATATTCAAAAACAAGTTAAATGAAAATGGAGATGTTATTAGAAACAAAGCTAGACTTGTTTGTAAATGGTATGCTAAACAAGAAGGTATATACTTTGAAGAAACATTTGCTCCTGTAGCTAGACTTGAAGCCATAAGGATTGTTGAGCCCTAAAAGTGTCTTCTCCTTTGCCAAATTCCACTTCATCCTATCATTCCTTTTGTCATTTTACAGACCTAAAAGATCAATAAGAATGATTAAAATCACTTAAGGAATACATGCAATGACTAGCTTGTTGTACTTTTGTGGTTTTGTTGTCTTAATGATTTCTGAGCAGTTTTAGATACATAATGTAGTCATTCTATAGTCAGTTACAAACAATATTTTTCTCAAAACTGTTCCAATAAATCTCTAAATCACAGAAAAGACCTAATTGTAATACTATGGGTTACTTGTTGTTTAGAAGATCCTTAGGTCATTATATCTAATCTCCTTCAATGAACTCTTCCATTAAATCTCTAGCTGATGAACGAGATCTAGTTGTAATAACATAAGTAGTTTCAAATATTCATAGGAGATCCTTAGCATATTATAGCAATTTTCTTCTCAAGCTGTTCCAAAATATCTCTATCATATGAATAAAATTGCACTATAATATTCTAAGTTGCTGTCTGTTTTTAGGACGATCCTCATCACATTAGAGTTCAATCTCTTTCACAAATTATTCCAACAAACCTCTAACTAAAAGGATCCAGTTGAAAAATAATGTTTTGAGTTACATTTCATGTTCATTTGCAGCTAGGACATCCATGGATTAAAATGCTCTGTTTTTCATCATTTTTTTCTAATTAGGGACAGAATTTACAATTACACTCTGTTTTGAGTCTAAGGCTCTCTTTTTCTTTTCTTTTTGACATAGATTTGATGTCATCTTTATAACATAGAATAGCATACTAAAAATCAAACATAACAAAACTCAAAAACATCAACAAAATACTAAAAACAATGAAATAAGAATAAGGATATTTAGGCACATATAGTGCAAGTATACCTCATCAGTTTATAAACCCTGGTCGATAATTTATGCTATCAATTCAGGACAATGAATTGAACAAACATTTTGGCGCCATTGCCGGGGAGGTATAACTAGGTAGCCTTATTTCCTATTTCCCAAAAACAATGATATGCGTAGAGAAAGAGATTCTAGGGGTAGATTTGTAAGAGGCAGAATTTTAATTCCCAAAACTTCTCTCACTCCACCAAGACCAAGAAGTAGCACACCTCCAACTCAAACTCAAATTCCATACTATACTGGTCATAGGCTTCCAGAAGTCTCAAGATCAGATATCCCATCAGGAGGATCCCCCACTTCTTCCACTGAAGCAATTCTAGAGGAAGAAGATCCAAGGACTCCTACAGAAGGGATAACCATTTTCACTTCCATAGGGGAATATATTCCAGCAGAAGAATTACAAATCCATAGTGAAGAGGAAGAAGAAGACTATTTCTTCAATATACCCTTAATAAAAGAACCAGTAGAAGAACTAGCTCTTCCAACTGAACCCTATATCAGTTCAGAGGAGTCTATCATGGCAAAAGAAGGGGAAGGAGAAGTCTTTAATGGAGAACATACACTATTTGGAGGAGGTAGAGGAAGAGGAGGAGATAGAGGAGGAGATAGAGGAAGAGGTAGAGGAAATGCAGAAGGAGGAAGAGGTAGAAGGGGAACTGGAAGTCCTTTTGGATTCCCTATAGTAGATGAAGAGACTAATGCAACTATGAAAAATATCTCACCTTCTGTTCTTCCAAAATTTCATGGACTAAAAAGTGAGGATCCTGAAACCTTATTATTTGAATTTGAATTTCTATGTAGAACCTATGATTATCTATAGGATGCTCAAAAACTTAAACTGTTCCCTTCAAAATTGAAAGAAGCAACATTAAAATGGTTTATGAGTTTAATCACTAGGTATATTAGGACATGGGATGACATGAGGAAAGAATTTCTAGATAGATACTTGGATTACTATATACCAGTCAACCATAAGGAAGAAGTGTTCAAGATGATGCAAAAAGAGGATGAAAATATGGAAGATTTGTTGGAAAGATTCAATTATAACGTCAAGAGGGCAAAAATGGAAACTCTAGATCAAGAAACTTTGAAAGCTCTTTTGTTAAAAAAAATTAGGGATGAATGGATAGATATCCTCAATATGATGGGAAAAGGGGACATATCTCAGCTTCCATTACCTGATATAGCTTAATTATGTATCAATATTTCAAGAGGAAAATCTAAAATTCTAAAAGGACCAAGAGACCCTGCTCTTGCAAGGGCAAGTAAATCTGCAGTTGGAACAGTAAGTAGGGCAGAAATAGGTAATATGCTTGATGAATTCAAATTTTACATTATAGGGAGTCTTAGTGAACAAATAGACACCCTTAAGTTACAAAACAAGAAAAAATTTGAAACTGATGCCTTAGCAATCTTTTGTCCCAAATGTGGGAAGTAGCATGCCTTGAGAGAGTGTCCTTTAGATGTAAAAGTAAAAGAGACTTGTGCAATTTGTTCAGAAAAACATGAGACCAAGAGTTGTCCTTCACTCCCTAGTCTTAAGGCTGTATTTAAAGAAGAAACACCCACAAATTCCATAGAATATCTTAACTTTGTCTCTAGAAGACCTTGGCAGGGACCTCAGACACATGGGTTTAATAATAAAATGTATAATCAACCCCCACCAAATTGGAACTCTTGGCAGCAACCTTGGCCCCAATTTCAAAATCAATCTCAACCTTGGGCACAAGGAACAAGTGGTCCTTATGGAAGGTTCTCCTGCACTATCAATATCCACCTCCTTATTATCCCTCATATCCAACATATTCAAATCCCCCTCAAAAATCCTCACGAATCCACAACATCAAAACCAAAATCAAAATCCACCACTTCCATCGCAATTTCTCAAAAAATAAAAATTCAATTGCCCTCGCCTGCATCACCAATCCCCCAACAATAAAAACCCTTAGAATACATATATGATAGAAGGTCAACAATTCCCAACCTATTTGATTACTTTTTTATACCTTAATGATGTTCAATTTAGGTCTGGAAGAATACTTGAAAAGAAGAAACCTTCTGTAATTATACAAGAGCAAAACAATTCTGAGGAAGATTTTCTACTGGCAAATAAAAGTCTTGAGGGAAGCACATATTTTCAAGACCAAAATATTGAAAAATCAAAACACAAAGAACCAATAATTTCAACTCCTATATTAGAGCAGCCATCAACATCTACTTCTACACCTCCTTTTCCAGAAAGATTACAAATTGATAGGGGTGTAGAGAAACAAATTATGATGCCTAACTATGATTTCCTAGATGAGTTAAGAAATGTTTGTATTAATATTCCATTATTACAATCTATCAAGGAAATCCCAATCTTAGCAAAAACAATAAAGGAGTTGAGTATGAAAAAAACAGGAAAAAGAATAAAAGAGACAAAGAAAATGCAACTGGTAGGAAAGATAGCAGATATAATGATGGGTAAGATTTCCATTCCAAAGTATCTAGACCCAAAAAATCCAGTTGTTAAAATACACATCAATGGAATTGAAATCTAGAACACACTTATTGATTTAGGAGCAACAATCAATATCATGAGTAGGCAAATAATGGAAAAACTAAAACTTCCTAATCTTCTTTTTACACCCACAGTGCTACAATTAGCAGATAGATTTGTGAACAAACCAGATGGGATAATAGAAGATATTCCAGTGTCCTTAGATTCTTGGGAGTAATCTATGGATTTCATGATCCTAACTCCTAAAAATGATCTAGGAGGACATCCTATTATATTAGGAAGACCTTGGTTAGCTACAATTGATGCTTTCATTAGCTGTAGATCTGGTGATATGTACATCTCTGATGGAAGTTCAACCAAGAAATTCACCTTGTATCCTCCAGCAAGAACAATCACAAAATTAGATGATACTCAGTGGATTGATGATGAAGAAGATATACAACCTCTCTTCACTATTTCAGAAATTAGTGAAGATAGCCAGATTTTGAATACTTTGGAAAATTATGAATCTTCTTCAGAATTTAAATATGAACAATTTCAAGAAGAATATAACATTGAGTTCTTATCATCAAGACAGATGTATCTTTACTCCATGGAAGAATTTGGCAGCTCTGAAATTGAAATATTCCCAGGAAAATCCTTAAACATAAACAAAAACCTAGAGGAATTTCAACAAGAAAAGCCAGTCAAAACATTACAGAGACACTCTTCTGCATATGCTTGGGAGTATACTGACATGAAAGGGGTCAATCCTAAGACTTGCACTCATCATATCTATATAGAGGAAAATTGTAAACCAATCAGACAACCTCAGAGAAGGATGAATCCAAACCTTAGGGAAATTGTTAAAGAAGAATTGCAAAAATTGTTAAATGTCAATTTTATTTATCCCATTTCAGATAGTCAGTGGGTCTTTCCTTTGGTGATTGTGCCCAAGAAGAATGGGAAATGGAGGGTATGTATTGACTACTTAGAACTAAACAAAGGTACTCTTAAAGATCATTTTCCCTTACCTTTCATAGATCAGGTGTTAAACACATTAGCAGGAAAAAAGTACTTTTCATTTTTGGATGGGTTTAGTGGTTATAATAAAATTCAAGTAGCACTTGAGGATCAAGACAAAACCACATTCACCTGTCCCTGGGGCACCTATGCCTACCGAGTATTTCCATTTGGATTATGCAATGCACCTACAACATTCCAAAGGGCAGTATTAGGAATATTTTCAGATCTAATACATGACTGTGTGGAGGTATACATGGATGACTTCACAGTCTATGGAAACACATTTGAAGAAGCCTTAGAAAACTTGTAAAAATTTCTAAAGAGATGTAAAGAAGCAAATATTTCATTAAGTCATGAAAAGTGTTTTATGATGTTTACTGAAGGGATTGTTTTAGGACATCACATTTCAAGAGATGGGATCAAAGTTGATAAGTCAAAAGTTGAAGTCATCTCCAGACTACTAGTTCCAAGTTGTCAAAAAGATGTTAGGAGTTTTCTAGGATTTACAGAGTATCATAGGAGATTTATAGAAAAATTCGCTAAGATAGCATCTCCACTATTCAAATTACTTACCAAGGACTCTGAATTCAATTGGCATCTTGACTGCCAGTTAGCCTTTGAAACCCTGAAAAAAAAATCTCTAAAGCACCTATTTTAAGGGGACCTAACTGGAAATTACCTTTTCATATTTCAACAGATGCCTCAGATACAACTTTAGGAGCTGTATTGGGACAAAAATACCTGATTTCTTATGCCATCTACTACACAAGTAAAAATTTGACTCTTTCAGAGTGAAATTATATTGTAACTGAAAAAGAGTTCTTAGCTGTTGTTCATGCCATAAATAAATTTAGACACTATATAACCAGCTATGAAACTTTTGTTCACATAGATCATTCTACAATTAGGTACCTAATGAAAAAAATCAGTTACTAATGGTAGAGTCACAAGATGGTTATTGCTTTTGCAAGAGTTTAACATCACTATTCTAGATAGGCCTAGGAAACAAAATGCAGTAGCTGATTTCCTATCTAGACTCCAAAACATTAAAGACAATTCTCTAATTGAAGATAAATTCCCTGATGAATATCTCTTTGCAATTACCACTCAAACTCCTTGGTTTTTTTATATTGCTAACTATCTAGTTTCAGGAAAATTTCCTTCAATTATGAATACAAGAGATAAAAGAAAGATAATTTATGACAGTACAAAATATTCTTGGATTGCTAATGATTTATACAAAATAGGTCCAAACTTTATTATCAGAAGATGTCTTTGAGAAGATGAGATGCCTGAGATTCTTAAGGCATGTCATGATGAACCATGTGGTGGACAATTTGCTGATAAAAGGACAGCTTATAAGATCCTTCATTTAGGATATTATTGGCCATCCCTCTTTAAGGATACTAAAGTGTATGTTAAAAGGTGTGACAATTGCCAAAGGGTAGGGAAACCTTCTCCTTCAGGTGAGATGCCACTGCAACCAAAGGTACACATTGAACCCTTTAAGAAATGGGCTTTGGATTTTGTAGGACCTATTAATCCTCCATCAAGACAAAAAAATATATATATTAGTTTTCATTAATTATGTTACCAAATGGGTAGAGGACAAACCATTACTTTCTGCTACTGAAGAATCTGTAGTCAATTTTCTTTTTGAGGATATTTTTACTCGTTTTGGTGTCCCAAGAGAAATTGTTACCATTCAAGGAGCTCAATTCACATCAAAGCTAGTGGAGCAAATGGTAGAAAAGTACAAAATCGGACACAGAAAATATACTCCCTACCATCCACAAGAAAATGGCCAAGTGGAATCTACCAATAAAGTCATTGAAGGGATCTTAACAAAGAATGTTCATTTACATAGGAGAGATTGGGCAGAAAGGCTTCCTGAAGCCTTGTGGGCTTACAGAACTACATGGAGAAACACAACAGGTCACACTCCTTATGAAATTGTTTATGGAAAACAAGTCTTGTTTCCCATAGAGTTTCAGATCCAAACTTTCAAAATGGCAGTCCAGTTAGGACTTGATCTAACAAAAGCATAGAAGCACAGACTGGAGTAGATTAATGAATTGGATGAGATCAGACAAGATGGAGTCCAGAGAACAAGCATATTCCAACAGCAAAGGTATAGATGGCATGATAAGTATATCAAGGAAAATAAATTTAAAGAAGGTGATTGGGCCCTCTTATTTGATTCAAAGTTTAAGGAATTTTCAGGTAAATTTCAAACTCATTGGCTTGGGCCATATGAGATTGTGAAAATATTTGAAAATGAAGCAATAAAAATTAGGACAATAGATGAAGGAAAGGTAGATTTTCTTGTAAATGGAGACAGACTAAAATTGTATCACAAACCACTTTCAAGAGAGGAATTTGTCAAGAAATTTCAAGATAACATTGATATGAAGTTAGTGAAGAAGAATTCTTCTTCTTCACTAACTTAATTGTATTTTTCTTCAATCATAATATATATATATAAAGATAAAGTAAAAAAAAAAACATATATAAAAAAAAAGGTATAACCATGGAAACCAATCATTGATTGGCATGTTTATACAGAAAATCTAAGGTGAAAATCAGAATTTTTCTGACACTTTAGATTTTAAAAATTGTTCTTTTCTGCAATTACATAAGTTGCAGATTCACTTTACATATTCATGATTCATTTCATTCATTCCATACATATCTCACTTTATCCATATTTCATTTCACTACATATTCATGATCCATCTCATTTCATTCCATATTTCACTTCATCCACATTTCATTTCACTACATATTCATGATCCATCTAATTTCATTCCATACTTCACTTCATCCACATTTTCACTTCATTCCATTCCATACTTCATTCCATTCACATTTCACTTCATTCCATTCGATATTTCATAGTTTTTGTAAAGGTACATTCTGTAGCTACCTATTCTGCAGCCAGATCTTTTTTGCAGCCAATTGATTCTGCAAAACCTACTTCAGTAAATAGAGGATGAGTCAAAGAAGTTTATGGAGCCTAAAAGAGCAATATTTATCAGATGAAAGACAAAATCACATCAAAACATCAAAGATTTAAGAAATGGCTAAGGTAAGACTGTGTGAAATAATTTTTGATAACAAATCATTAAAGGTATAATGTGGTTAGGTCATATGTTTTCCTAAGTTATTTTATGATTCAAATTGATCAAACCCCTATCATAACAAATCATCCCTCGACCAAATCCCTCTCATGCCGCTCCACAACAAATCATCATTAATTGAAATTTAACAGTCAGAACCTAGAAGTGACCTATTAGGTCACGTCATCAGACCATGGCATTCATTGATGATTTTTGAAAATCTTCATTAGATTTCTTTGCGGTCATTCATCCCATATCAAACTCTTACACCCAATTATCCTCATGATTTACCACTACCCTATTCCGTTCACATCCACTCACTGCTATTTCTTTCCGTAGCCAATCCTCACCTGCAAAGAAGTCATTTCAGGGTAAGACAACCCTTCACAGTTGCTTTTCCTTTGGACAGAAGAATAGAAATGGAGCAGTGAATTGAAGCCAGAGAAGGAAAGTAATATTTATCAAGAAGAATAGGAACAGAGCAGTGAATTGAAGCCAGAGAAGGGAAGTAATTTTTATCAAGAAGAAATGGGACTTATTGTAAGGTCAGATCTAATTGGAACTAAGTATTTAGAAGGATATCCTCATATTAAAGGGTTATTACAACAGGCTGGATGGATGAGATTTATAGAGAAGTTTAATGGATTCCACAAGGAAATCACAAAGTCATTTTCCAAGTCGTTCAATGGATCAGAAATGGAGATTGGGGATATCAAATTTACCATTACAGAGTCATTCATAGTAGAAGCAATAGAGCTGCCAAGATAGGGAGAACGTTGGTTTAAAAACAAAGAATTTCATAATGAGGCTTGGAGACAAATGCTTAAAAACACAGGTATGGACACTACAGTGTTTAAGAAAGGTATTCCTAGTTTAGATTTGAAGAATAAATGGAGGAATATGCTATTAGTTTTACAAAATTTCATAACCTGTGAATGCAGATTTGGTACTTTGTACGTGTATCATATTAGACACATGATGAATTTCTAGATGAAGAAATAAATCTTCCATTTTTCTTACTTAACAGTTTGAAAAGGATGTCTTCAAATGTCTAGAAAAGGCTTCAGTTCTTAGAAAATACCTTACATCGTCATGGCTTAATTAAAATATTAATTGAGTTTCATTTGAAGAAGATAGGAGATAATTGGAATGAATTCCTCCTAAGGAACCATTTTGAAGAAACAAGAGAAACATTGTCTAAAGAAAAACCTGCGAGAAAAAGTAGGAGAGGAAAAGATGTTGAAACTATTGAAATCAAGCCTAATGTATCAACACATGAAGACAATGATGAAATAATCTCTAAAAAGTTGGTAAAAATTAGGAAACAACTCAAGAATAAAAAGGAGGAATTAACAAATGAATGTGTTGAAGGAGAGGATGTAAAAGATGAAAATCCACCCAAATTGAGGAGAAGCTCCAGGCTTAAAGGTATGGTGAAAAATACATGCATTAAGGGAACTGAAATCATAAACATTGAAGAAGAAGAAAGTCCAATCCAGACACCAGTTGACAGATCTCCTGTATACCAATATGAAGAAAACTTTGGTAGAAAACCCCAGATGTAGATCCAGCCCAACAACAGTTTTATGACCATGTGGAATCATTAGAGAGAAAATCCTCAGAGAACAGAGAAAGGCCCCCCAGTCCACAAGAAAATCCAATTGAAAAATTAAAAAGAGACAATTATGAATTGGAGATACTGAATAACCATATTAAGAATGAAAATGAAAACCTTAGGGAGCAATTTAAATTGAAAGGCAGTATTAACAACACTCTCTCTCTCAGAAAATGGATGGATTATATAAAGCAAACAAGAAGTTGAAGAAGAGAAATAGGAAATTGAACAGGGCACTTATTAATCTGAAGTTCAAAACAGTTATGAGGAAACCCAGGATGGCACTAACTACCAGAAGAAGCAGAAAAGGGAGGCTAGATGTTCTTGCAGAAGTATCAGTACAAATGGAATGAAATTACATGAGGACATGCAAAAGTTTTGTAGTGGGGGTATGTTGAGCCCTAAAAGTGTCTTCTCCTTTGCCAAATTCCACTTCATCCTATCATTCCTTTTGTCATTTTATAGACCTAAAAGATCAATAAGAATGATTAAAATCACTTAAGGAATACATGCAATGACTAACTTGTTGTATTTTTGCGGTTTTGTTGTCTTAATGATTTCTGAGCAGTTTTAGCTATAGAATGCAGTCATTCTATAGCCAGTTACACATTCCGTAGCCATTTTGGTGTTTGAACATGCTAAAAGTGTCATATGAAGAAAAGGCATATATGGTTAGATTCTAAATCTTTCCTACATCATTCCTTATCATCCACAAAGGCTAAATCAATAACTGGAGATGCTTATGCATGTGATCAAACCAAAATTCCGAGAAGAAGATTTTTATAAGGATAAGGACTCTTGATTTTCTTTCAGCAAATCAAGAGTCCTAAAAAGGAGTTTTAGTTTGATTTTGAATTTAGAATACACCTGTGCCTATTTTCATTCAATATCAGTTATGTAATTGCCTATAAATTTAGCTCGGTGAGACCAAGAAAACAAGTTAACTCTTTTTTTCCAATACTGTGATACTCTGTTTCGAAGTATTTTTGATAATAAGAAGAAGCATAACTTTGATGCTATATTAAGAAAATCTTGAGGAGTTAAAGATTTTTATGCCAAATTGATAGCAGAGGGCCCCTGCTATCCAAGGAGGCTTCCACACGCTTTCTAGATAAGTAGCTTTTAATTCTATGTTGTTATATTTCTCACTTAGACAGTTTTCAGAGTTCATAACTTTTAGTATCATGTCTTGCATTGTTTGTTTAACTAACATATCCTCATGATGTTATAGCTAGTCCTTTCTCAAAGTTTTTCCAACATATCTCTATTTAATGAATGGATTTAATTGTGACATCCTGAGTTACCAGCACCTTAGCTTTTGTTATTTAGATTAAAAGATCCTCATTATCCTACAACCATTCTTTTTCTTAAAATATTTTCCAACATATCACTATTATATGAATAAGATTTGGTTGTATCATGATTGAGTTAATTAGCATTTCCTATTTTGCAAATTATATAGAAGATCCTCATATTGTTACAAATAGTCTTTTTCTCAAAACTGTTCCAATAAATCTCTAAATCACAGAAAAGACCTAATTGTAATACTATGGGTTACTTGTTGTTTAGAAGATCCTTATGTCATTATATCTAATCTCCTTCAATTAACTCTTCCAATAAATCTCTAGACTCTAGCTGATGAACAAGATCTAGTTGTAATAACATAAGCAGTTTCAAATATTCATAGGAGATCCTTATCATATTATAGCAATTTTCTTCTCAAGCTATTCCAAAATATCTCTATCATATGAATAAAATTGCACTATAATATTCTAAGTTGCTGTCTGTTTTTAGGACGATCCTCATCACATTGGAGTTCAATCTCTTTCACAAATTATTCCAACAAACCTCTAATTAAAAGGATCAGGTTGAAAAAATAATGTTTTGAGTTACATTTCATGTTCATTTGCAGCTAGGACATCCATGGATTAAAATGCTCTATTTTTCATCAATTTTTTTCTAATTAGGGACAAAATTTACAATTACACTCTGTTTTGAGTCTAAGGTTCCCTTTTTCTTTCCTTTTTGACATATATTTGAGGTCATCTTTAGAACATAGAATAGCATGCTAAAACTCAAAAACATCAACAAGATACTAAAAACAATGAAATAAGAATAAGGATATTTAGGCACGTATAGTGCAAGTATACCTCATCAGTTTACAAACCTGGTCGATAATTTATGCTATCAATTCAAGACATTGAATTGACCAAACAAGGATGTTTCTTGCCTTTTCAAGCTTTCAACAACTCAAAGTTTATTAAATGGATGTTAAATCTACTTTTCTCAATGGTGATCTAGAAGAAGAAGTTTATATAGAACAACCAGAAGGATTAATTTTGGGAAATAATGAAAAACTTGTTTGCAAACTTAGAAAGGCTTTATATGGTCTCAAACAAGCTCCAAGGGAATGGTACTATCATCTTGGAAAATATCTTCATCAACAAGGTTTTTCAAAGGGATCTGATGATAGCAACTTATACATAAAACTTGATAATTATAAACTATTGATTGTAGTTGTATATGTTGATGACATCATTTTTGGGAGTAATGAAGAGTCCATAAGTCAGATATTTTCTTCTATTATGCAACAAGAATTTGAAATGTCTTTACTTGGGGAACTAACATTTTTTCTTGGCTTACACGTGCAATAAGCAACAGATGGCACAGTTTTATCACAAGAAAAATATCTTAAGAAAATTTTGAAGAAGTATGGGATGGAAGACTACAAACCTGTAAGTACACAAATGGTAACTTGGTGTAGCCTTATTTCTCATGATGATTCTCCCACAGTGAATCAACCAGACTACATATCCATGATTGGAAATCTGCTTTATCTAACTAGGACAAGACCTGACATTATGCATGCAGTTGGGATTGTCGGACGATTCCAAGCTAATCCAAAAGAGTCACACCTTCAGGCTGTAAAAAGAATATTAAAATATCTACAAGGGAATCAAGACTTTGGTCTATGGTATCCAAAGAAATTTGATCTCACTCTTCATGCTTACACAGATATGGATTAGGCTAGAAATGTCGATGATCGAAAAAGCAGTAGTAGTGGTGCATTCTATATGGGGCCCCGATTAGTATCTTGGTTCAGCAAGAAACAAATTTCTATTGCCTTATCTACAACAGAAGCAGAATATGTGGCTGCCGCATCATGTTGCACACAAATCCTTTGGATGATGCAAACTCTACAAGATATTCAAATCAAATGTTCACCTCCAATCTCCATTTTATGTGATAAAACAAGTGCTATTAGTATCTCAAAGAATCTTGTTATGCATTCCAAGGCTAAGCACATTCCTATCAAGTATCACTTTCTATGTGAACAAGTGCTTGAACAAAAGGTTAAATTGGAGTATGTTCCCTCCAAAGAACAAGTTTTTGATATATTTACTAAACCTTTTGCCATGGAAGCATTCAAATATCTCAGATAGAATCTGGGATTTGTCTCTGCCTCTCTGATAAAATATGCTTAATTTCAGAAGATTAAATTCAATACACAGGTTTCGTAAATGAGAATCACGTATATACGCGATTTTCTATGCATAAAACTGCGTATGGGTTTTGCTGACAGAAATTCTCTGGGTCAGCATTTCTGAACAATTATGGTACTTTTGGGTAATCTCTATTGTTGTTCCAGTATTCATCTTTCTGTATCATTCTCTGATATTTATCTCCTTGATGAATATGCTTTGATGATTTGGTTGTTGAAGGTGTTCAGGATGCACTAGCTAAGGGGGAGCACTTGTCTTGTGGAAAAGGATGCATTGTTGGCATTCTGATTAGTTGTTGTGTTATGATCTCATGTTTGAGATTCTTTGGTTTTGGTCATAAATATTAATATCTGTAATTTGATGAAAAGGTCATGTTGAGACCTATGATGTAAAATTCTTATATTCAGTCATGTAAGGACTTGTTCAAATTTGTAAACTCACTTGGTTGGGTAATTGAGTCAAAATTTGTAAACCCACTTGGTTGGGAAGTTGAGTCAAATATGTAATGCCACTTGGTTGGATCATTGATGTATGTATGAGTACTTGGTTATAAGAAAAGGTCATACTCGACTGAGTTATAGAGTCATGTACTTCATTGAAAACTCTGTCTAAAGATTCAACATGAACTCAGGGGGAGCATGGTCAATTCAGTACACATCAGAAACCCTGTTTTGGTATTGATCTGCCCTTTTCCCTTGATGTCAAAGGGGGAGAGAAATATAGGTGTTTGAATAATGGTTATGATTAATGTATTTATCTGTTGTGGTGATCAAACACCATCATGGTTGCCATTAAGTCCAAAGAGGGATATTGTTGGAAGTATGATGAAATATGTTGCCCTTGATGGCAACCTACTTGATGATGTTGTCCTTGATGGAAACCTAGTTAATGAGTTTCCTTTTGATAAGCAACCCATGTGTTAAATATGTAAAAAATGATGTTTCTACAGGTCAGTTCAGATGTGACAGAGAAAGGAATTCCAGTATGTGCCAGAGAAATTAAACAGGAAATATTTCTCAATGTATACATAGGTTTGATGAAGAAAAACTGTGTATGGAGGCAATGTATATGCTAATTTTATGAAGGCAACTCATGTATACATTTAGAATTAGTATATACGCAATTTTTATGAAGAGAAGTTGCGTATACACTCGGATATGAAAGATCCAAGTCGCGTATGCCTTTTGCGCTCTAAAATTATGATACCAAGGGGAATTACCATGGTATTAGCCCATAATATTGAGCGTTGTATTTTCTATTTGACTCCATCCAAGAATACCATCAGCAGTTTTGTGGTTTTGACTCATGGTATTGATAAAGGCTAAATCTATATAAGTAGAAGAAGATCATAGTGGAAGGGGGTGCATGAGTAATAGTTGTTACTGAATAATTTTCTCAAAGGTATATCTGCATTGGATGAACTCTGTTTTAATTGATAGATCTGAATCTATGATGCACCCATGGATACAATGATGGTTCAATATCTCTAGATTTGAAATGAATATGCTCTTGTTTGATCCATTTAAGAGATGATTAGATCTATAATCTGGCGCAAACTTGCTGAAGTCACAGGGGCTTCACTCAATAAAACTCTAACATATCACGTGCGGTCATAGCATATTAAACAACACCCTTAATTTGAGTACATATTGGAAAATACCTATAAAAATCACATTATTTAACCCCCTCCCAATATAATCCCAATACACCTTCCCAATTTAAAAAACCCCTACTTTCACTATATATTGTAGGTATCCATTTTTTCATTAACATTTTTTATACCCCTTTATATTTTTTCATTAAATTTGAGCTCCATTTTTTATACTTTCCAATATAAAAACCCTTTACCCCCTATATATCCCCCAATATATAATGTCATTTTTTCCTCATTATATATCCCCCAATATGAACCCATGTGGTATGGTATTTCTCCCACAGCGAAGCCACTGTGGCTGAAGTAAAGTGAAGAAATCTAGGTAAGTTCTATAGATCTGAAACAAAATGCAAATTTATTATTCATAGATCTATACGCTAGTTTGTCTTTGAAAAAGTGCGTATATACACAGCTTTGTCTCAGAAAAGGAACGTATGGCAGTTAGGGTCTTTTGAAGCTTATTGCAGAGGTTATCTGCTTATTTCTGCTACATTTCTGTTGTCTGTCAATAAAGTCTTTTTTTAGATCTGGGTTGTTTGAATACTGTATATGCTGCTAAGTTTATTATGTACAAATCCGATCAATGAGAGAATAAATATGGTTGATGGTGACTAACTGATGAAGGGTTCTGCATTTCTAAAGATATCTGACTGAAAGCCTCAGATATGGATCTGAGACTAATTACATTCTGAAAAACACTATTCACAGAGCTATACGCAGGTTGGTGTGAAGGAAAGC
Organism: Pinus albicaulis; assembly: GCA_034641835.2. Classification (NCBI taxonomy): domain Eukaryota; kingdom Viridiplantae; phylum Streptophyta; class Pinopsida; order Pinales; family Pinaceae; genus Pinus; species Pinus albicaulis. The sequence goes on along the minus strand of CM076573.1, from coordinate 998,978,754 downwards.
GTGCATACACGTGGGTTCAGTGAAGTGAAGTAGCGTATGCATTTTAAGTTGATGAATGTTCAGGGTTGAATTTGTATCTGCATATTTATTCTGAAGTATGGGTTATTTCTGAGTTTTGGTTACAATGATCTCACTGTTTTGGTTGATGTATTGGGTTAAGTTTATTATTGACAATTATGAAGAGTTGTGTTGAAGTTGTTTGATATAGTATGAAAATTTATGAAACATGGTATGCAGTGGTTTTCAGGGTTGAAGCCTTCAATATGGAAGTAGAAGCTTCCTGCCAGTAAAAGCTGGTGTTCTAATCAGGGGGTTGAAGCTCTCTTCCAGTAGTGGCTGGTAAACAAGTTCAGGGGATTGTAGCTCCCTTCTAGTAGCATTTGGAAAACGAGAGAAGGTTGCAGCCTTCTGCAGGTAGAATCCTCTGTACTGATATGAGTCTGCATCAGTACAAAATTGTAAACAGTTTTCATACATTAAATATTGAAGAGAGAGACAACAACAACGGTGAATTTCTCTCGAATTGGGTTTCCACCTTAAATCTTGGTGTTCATGTGTGTTGCACTTGTTTGATGTTTTATTCTACTATTACTGCACATATTTTTTGATTATCTAACAAATGCATGACTGATAAACTGAGTTAAATATTTTTTCTAAAAATTGTTTCTAAACAATAAATTTATATCAGTATGCACTAGTTTCTTTTGGTATATGCACATGTATATGCGAGTTGGGTTCATAAAATCCGTGTATGAAATTCAGTAAAGAAAAAGTAAAAGATTTTATTGTGCTCTAAATATTGATTCACCCCCTCCCCCCTCTCAGTATTTTTCCCAACGAGGGAAAAGAATCAAGTAAATCAAGTCAAGATGGCATGCAAGGATTAAAATCATGGTCACCTTCACCCCCCAAAATCTATCAGAAAAATGACATATTCTGTCAAAGATCAATTGTGCCCCAACCAACATAAAGGTGTCTACATCATTATTTTCCGATGTGGAAAAGAATATGTCAGAGAGTTAGGAATATTATTCGACATCAGACTAAAATAACATGTGAAAGACATACTAAGGAACAAAACATAAAAGTATGCACTAGCCGAACATGCCTGATCATCTTCTCATTACATCTGCATGGAGAATGCCAAACTGATCCAAAGAGAAGATCATTATTTAAAAAGGAGACTCAAAGAAGCAATAGAGATTGAAAAATGAACAAACGCCATGAATAGAGATGACGACCTAAAACTAAGTAACACCTGGAAATTCCTATTAAGAAAATTAAAAACTAATAATTAATACAAATTAAAAATAATAAAAAGAATCACGATAATTAAATTTATTATTAAAATTTATTTTTACATATCATGTCGACCCTAAAAAATTAATCCAAAATTCTAAACTCATCCAATATTAATGGCTCTATAATTGCGCTAAAACTATTCATTGTGTATTGCAATCCCCTAAATATTGACTCACATCAAAGTTTGAAACATTGGGTAAAAGAAAAAAAAATCGCAGGTCTTTCCACTCTTCTACAAAAATACTCACCTATATGGATTTCTTATTTCAAAAAGGATATAAAAGTTGTCGATGAATTACAAGGACCTGGTGATTAGATATTCTATGATAATTCCAAAAGACATGTTTCAAGTAGATTTGAATATTATTGGAGCATCATGGACTGCCAATTTTGAAAAATTGATTGGTTTTATGGAAGATGAGATTAGGAAGTGGTTTTTTACATTTTTCAATGAAAATGAAGTATAACTAGTAACAATAGTTAGATGAAAATGACATAGAGGAAGAAATTTTACATTAAGAATAAAACAATTCATAACTATTCCATCGATGAAGGAATACATTGAAGATTGGTGTAGAAATATTTAAATGAAATTGTTGATCTTGAATAACTACCTAAATATTTAGATAAATAAACATTCAAAATCCAATATATAATCCAACAAAAATTGTCGCCAAGTGAGAGAGGATTCATTCCATGGGTATTCCTTATGAAATTTTGTTAGTGTTCTTGACCTTATTTTGAAGAAATTCCATTTCTTTCTCCCAAATATTTGTTCATCTTGCTTTATGAATTGTATTATATAATTGTAAAGTCGATCCCTAATTGTAATTTCTCTTTTCTTCTAAGTAACCTCAGATTATTTGGTCCACAGGAGCCCAATCCCAATCCCTTAAGGATGAACATCTTTACTTTTATGCTTAAGTATTAGGATTTTGTAAAGTGCTTTAGATACTTACTCTAGTTAAAACTTAAAGTTTGTAAAATTATTATTTGACTCTCAACGAGAACAATTTTTGAGAGTTCATGTCATTTGTGGTTTTGAGACTTTTAAACGAGTAATGAAATATCATGAATGTTCTCTTATGACTCTTTATGATCTTTGAATGCATGAAAGTATTTTAGAGTTCTCTGAATATCTAGACCATTTCTATACTTCCTATATATTGATTTACTTCAAATGAGTTTTCCTCATAATGTATCAATGGTTTTGTATTGCAGAATTAATTTTCAAAATATATTTATTTTTATACTATTATTTTTTTTCCCTTTAAAACACCTAGTCCACTCACAGGTGAATGTGTTGAATGATCATATCTCTATGCTTGATTTTTAATATTTGAGTGAATGAAAAGAGGAGTACCCCTCTATAAAAATGTAGAGAAAACATGAAAAAGGGCCCTAGTAGGTTGACTCTTTTCCTTAACCAGGAAAGGAATCAATAGATCTCAATTGATCTTGGGTCCTCAAACACCCCATCCACCCAGAAAAATAAAAATATATTCCTTATCAATGGTAGCTCATTATACTTGTGATTATTGATGATCTCAAATTATTTCAAGTTATTTGGTTTGTTTTCATAATTTTTTGCACATGAATGTTGGGGATGCTTTAATGAATGGTTAGCTAAGGGTGTTGTTTACGGTGTTGGACTCACCAAAATTCAGGTCATATCCCTTATATGAAGTCCCAATTAGAACTCACACCATTTTCTGTAGGATTCCCATCCAAAATATTCCTTAGTGTTCAAATTCTTAAATATTTTCCTTGGCTCTAACTATCAGAAAGAGAGAGGGATGCAATGGTTCCTTCGAAAAGAAATAAGGTGTGATTGGTGAGTGTTGAGTTGTAAATATGTCAAATTTATTATACTATGGAGGGGGTGAGTAAAGTGATCCTCTAAGGGAGAGGTAATCATACCACCCAAGAAGAGACACACACGAACAAGAAGGATCCGTCTAACATCCAATAGAATAGTCCACAGGGGATGCGACTGTCATTACAACTAATGAATAAGAAATAATTTTCTAGTATCCTATGGAATAATCCACAAATATGGGATAGAAATAATTGTATCCTTATGACTCTTAATCTGCCCTCATGATTGTTTGACTTCCGATGAATTTTCAAATTTACATGACTATTCATATTCTGCACATGTCCTTTGGACTTCCACTTTACAATACATTTTTGAAACATAATTTACATCATTAACCACAATGGTGTGGCATGGGACAACTCATGACATAACATTAAATGACACTGCTGACATAGGCTGCTTGATGATGTGGCAATTTCAAGCCACTTTTTCTATTGTGTGTTGAGAGTCTTTTTTAGAATCCTTTTCCTTTCACCTCTGCATAGATTGGTGATAAGGACTCTTCAATGATCTCAAGTCCTAAATGGTGATCACAAACTCGTGTCCATTTGCTTTATCTCGATTGATAAACTTGCATAATCATATACAAGAATGCATTTCAACATGTGTCCTTAGTTCATATCCTTCATCATCATCTCGCCATGGTATGATAAGGTACTTGTTTCTGCAATTCACTCATGACTAGACGACATCAGACCAAAAACACCCTAGTCTAAGATTGTGAATATTGATCCATTGACTGAGTCGAGACTAGATGGAAAGATGGGAAAGGGGCTCAGTGACTACGGATTTCAAGTAGTTAGGGGGGATCCTTGATCCTTGAGATTGTGAAATGCGTAGTTCGGGCTAGGCTAAGGGAGAAATATGTGCAGTTTTGAAGGCTTGTGGGACAGGATGAGGGGATGGGCACTGAGTGAACACATTGCACAGCTCCAGGAGACAAGGGACACTATGATATTACGCAATTATGTAGCTCAGGAGCTCAATGAATGAGCTTGAGTCTAGAGACTGTGCAATGCGCAGTCAAGACAAGGATAGGAAGAGGTATTTCACAATTATGAGAGTCAGGGTCGAGGCTTGAGCACTTAAACTGCACAGTCTAGCAGTATTGGGTGGTAGGAACTACACATTATGCAGTGAAAAGAGGCAAGGTCAGAACTATATGACTGAGACTATGCAATGCGCAATTCAGGGAGGTTGGATGAAGCTAGGTTGCTTTGTCGGGAAGCTTTTCGAAAAATTGATAATTGTGGGATTAGTGAGACTAATGTGAATAGTGATGATACTTTGACCATGATCACACACTTATAATACTTAAAAAAAAAACATAGATCATCCATGACAAATGAGAAATTCATTTTTTTCTATGAAACATTTTTACAACAACTTACGACAAGTGTGACACTTAACATAAACTTTGCGACGACAGTGACAATACTTGTGCGAAAATTATTAAAACTTTAGAAATGAGTGTGAAAGATGTATACTTTGTTAGAGCAATTCATTTACACAAAAATTACCTGTTGAAACCACCAAAACAGGCTTATATACATGATGTGACAGCTAACATGCAAAAATATGACATTTTTCCTATATTTCAAAGGGACTAAAACACTTCAACAAAACATATGGAATGAGTTTCAATGTTTGCGATGAAAATGTACAAGACCAAGGAAGGCTTTGAAAATGAGCGTAGGCCAAAATTTTAGAGATTTTTGTAGCAGTGACAACACTTGGCGACACGCTGGTAGAATCCAATTTCTTTGCCTTAGTTATTAAATATTTCATGTAAGGCCTTGGTTCTTCGAGGAGTATTGATTCATCGTGTAGATTAATTTGGTCTTCCCACTTACCCTGTGAATAGACATGGTCCCCATCATACCTTCTTGGTTGAAAAAAACATAAAATTCAATAATATAACAATGTTTCAATTTGGGAAGGGTAGTGAAGTTCGTGAGCTTGAGATTTTCAAAGTATAGTTTTTCATTTATGGTGTTGCTCCACTACCACTAGGACTGGATAGTACCCCGATGGAGTCACTACAAGAACACAAACATTGTTTCGCTACTAGCGAGCCTGGTCAGTACCCCAACGGAGTTTCTTGCTTCACCTATCTACATAGGAATCCTTTTTCTTCTTTTTCCTTTTTTATCTATTTTTTATAGGACTGTGCATTGGCACTTATTCATTTTTGGAAGAAAAGAGATCTTAACTTATTAAGAGCAGGAGAGATTGTTCCTTTAGAGAACCATATAGAGACCTATGATTTAGGTTTTCTCATTTATATTTTTCCCCTTCTCCTCTTCTACAAATTAGATAAGCATGAAAACACCAAAACATAAAGAACTGAATGTAGGCATAAGTTTTCTCGAATAGACACAAGTTCATGGTTTAACCAAAACTCTCCTTACAGATGGATCATATTTTCCATCGAAACTTCATCGACCAAAAGATATAACCAACATGAGGAAGGAACAATGAAGGTTTATCCAAATGTTAAAGTGTCACAAGGTTCTTTAAACTTTAGCCACACACATACCAAGAAGCCGGAAAAAAAAGTTCATGCACAAGTCTTATTCACATGAACAAGAGAAAACAAAAATCAAACAGCAAGAAGGATTATGTATATAGTGTAGGACAAATCCCTAGATAATCATTGAAAATATTGTTAAGCCTTGGTCATTGAAAAGGAAAGATTCAATATTCCCATCAAGTGATCGAAGATGATATGTGTGTTGGCCAAGATTTTCATAAAATTTGAATGGTCCAATCCACAGGAATTGAAACTTGATGTGTTTTCCTTTGTCTTCGTGGGCTTTATCCCACTTCAAGACTAAGTCACCCACACTGAAGTTATTCTTCCTTGTATACTTCTTGTTGAACCACCGCTTGATATGTCTCTGATGAAGTGAAATTTTTTCTTTTGCTTTCGACCTTTATTCCTATAACTTGTGAAGAGTGTCCATCCTACAATACACTAATAAGCATGGCTTGCCTTAGGATTCCTATGAAAGTTGGAGAGCGGGAAAGTAGATATTTGGAGGGAGGATGGATTCTTTTCTGTACACTAGGAAGTAAGGGGAGGTGTTCAAAGAGGGATTTAGCGTGACTCGATCAACCTATAAAGAATTTACCAAAGCAAAGTTCAAGTTCCTCCGTTAAGAGAATATGTTCTTTTGATGATACAAATGAGGTTCTTATGTGTGGACTCACCAACACCATTCCCCTATGGATAATAATTAGCTAAATGTTTCAATACAATTCCATTTTTTAATGCAAAATCATATAGTTTTAGTGATGAAAAGTATGTTTCATTATCGAAAATAAGTGAAGTAGGAATGTCAAACCTGGAAATGATATTCTACTTAAGAAAATTGATGACTTTCTGATCATTCACTTGTTTAAGAAGAACTATTGATGACCACCGCATAAAGTAGTATGTGGCAATGAGAATATAGTGATGTTGCTTTGATGAATGCAAAAATATTTCTCCAATGGCATCCAAGCCCCACCGTTAAAAGGGTTCTTCCACTACAATAGGCCACAATGGAGTGGTTGACTTCTTGTTTCAGTCGGCACACCTTTGAGAGACCAGACACTTGCATATGTAACCATGAGAATATTTGAATAATTTAGTCCAATAGAAACCAACCCGCATAATTTTATGTGTAGTTTTGTTTCCTGCGAAATTTCCCACACTCGTTCGTCATGGAGATCACACAATAATTTCTCTGAATCACGCGCTTCTAAGCACCTGATCAATACTCCATTATGGTGCTTTCTGAAAGTCACCCTATTCATCAAATGGTAAGATAATTCTTTGATTCTAAGTGCCTTTTTTGTCTTGTGTATAAATTGGAGGAAATGGTGTCATGCTCAAGGTATTTCCACACATATACGTACCAATAGTTCATGATAATAGTGGGGGAAGTTCGTTCTACATTATACATTTATATCTCATACTCCCATCTAGAAAGATTTTCTTCTTCTTTTTCATCCACTACTTCTACTACTAATCAACATAGATTGTGGCCCTTGATTTTGTGAACTAGTTTGAACTCCCAATCATACTCCTCTAAACCCATCATCGATTTCACTCTTCTTTCACCCATCTCTTGTTGGAAAAATAGTGACGTGACTGTTGGGTGGGGAATATAGTGATTTTTCAAGATATAGGGCGAGAAGTGATTCACCGCCTTGTATACTATGCAATCTCGTTTACCAATTGTGGGATAATTAATTTAAGGTCCTTGAAGACTAGCGCTCATGAAATATATTGGTTGATCGTTGTTATGATAATTTTTTTGTGTAATCATGACGGCGAGAGAAGTATCAGAAGCAAAGGTGTAGAGAAGAAAATATTTGTTGAAACTTGGGCTATATAGAGCGGGTGCTTCTGTGATAGCTTGCTTGATACGAGAAAACACATCCTTTTCCTTTTTATCCCATATATATATTGCATCCTTCATTACCATCTCTTGTTTTCACTTGAAAATATGAGTGTAACTGGAGATGAACTTGCGAAGGATGTTGATTTTCCCTAGGAAGGACTGCGTAGCTTTCTTGTTTACAAGGAAGGGAATTTGCATAATATATTTGCCCCTCTTTGCATCTATTTTAATCCAAATTTTGGCAATGATGTGGCCCAAGGGGTTACCCTTGAATACTACGAAAATTATCTTTTTTGGATTAAGGGATATCTCGTACTTACGAAATCGCTCAAAAATTATCCTCAAATGGCATATGTGGTCATATCTCTTCTTAGAAAAAATTGTGACATAATAAATTATGACCACCATGCTCTGTCCAATCAATCCATGGCATGTGATGTCCATGGCACGTTGAAATGTTACACTGACATTGATCAACCCAAATGGCATTCTCTTGAAGAAGAATGTACCCCACTTTGTGCAAAATGTTGTTTTCACTCTGTCAGGCTCTGAGACTACAACCTGGTTATATATTGAATAGCCATATAATAAATAAAACATCTTTGACCCTGATATTGTTTGCATTATCTATTCCATAGACGACATTGGGTAATTTTCTTCATCTGAGGCATGGTTCAATTTTCAAAAATAAACACATAAGAGGATTTCCTTGACTTATTTCTAACTGAGACTAAATTTGATACCAAGAGAAATGTCACACTTTATATATGATCTTAGCATCCAACAACTTCCTTAGCTCATTTTGAATGATGTACTTTCTACAAGTTTTGTTGGAACAACTTGGCTCCTTCTTTGATTGGGATCACGTGTTGGATAATTCACATGTCATAAGTTTTGAGTTTTTTATACATCCATGTGCATACATCTTGGTACTGCTTGAATAATAAAATAAGATAATGTCACTCCTATGGTGTGCAACAAGTACCAAGATTGACAAAATCTGGATCTTTTTCTGTTCCCAAATTCATTTTCTTGTGAAAAAATGTTGATCTACGGGTCTTTTCATTGATTGGCCCTTGGAATCGATTATGCAAGTCACACAAATTTTCCAATGATACTATTCCCTTTTGCATGGGACTATCTTTGCTTGCACTAGATGCATCCTTCAATGTTTTCTCATTCTATTTCGCATCGATAGATTCATCTTTGAATACATCAGGGTTCACCCTAAAATAAGGTATATTATGGTCATCCTTGAAAACACGTAAATTAGTAATATTATTAGGGAGGAATGGCTTATAAATAATTTCTACAGAAATTTTTTTTTGTAAGTGGTGACAACCTAGCAGCAACATTTTCCAATGCATCCTCAACTTTGTTGCATATTCTAGGAACAAACATAATGTTAAAATCTTGGAAATGTGAAATCAAATGCCATACCTCTTGTTGGTAACTTTTAGATGAGGTGACACACAATTTATGGTATCACGTACCTATCGTACAACATTTTTTGAGTCACCTATAACTTTTAGAACCAAAAATTTGATGTCAATGGCTCTTTGCAAACCCAGTATGAGTGCTTCATATTCTGCAGTGTTGTTTGTGCACTCAAATTCCAAGCGATTAGAGACCATATGTTTCATCCATCGTAGGTCTACTAAAACACAACAAGATTCAGAGCTCTCCTACATTTTGGAACCATCAAAATACAATGTCCACATATCATATGTATAAGGATGACGTGTTACACTAGTATTGTTATTATTTCTACTACTAACTATAAAAATTCCATTTTCACCAGTTAGACTAGGAAGGAGCTCCAACTGTGTATCTGGTGGCAATTGGGATGGTTGAGAAATATAACACCCCAGTTCAGTTTCCAAAAAGAAATTTCCAAAGATAATATCTATGACATCCATTGACTCATTCTCTCCATTCAAGGGAGCAACAATATGTTTCATGTATTTCTATGAGTTCACTCAGATTTTATTATTTCTTCCCTTTTGCAGAAGCCATAAATGTGACCAGTCTATAGAAAAACACCCTTGTAGCTTGTTGGACCAATATATGCTTAAAAAAACCAATATGCTTCCAAAATGTCCACAATTACTATTTTTATACATTAGTGAACTCGTTCAACGGATGATAAACGAATGAGAACATTCCTAAGTTCACCAATCACATGGACAAGAGTCATATCCAGTTAAATAATTTGTGCATATTTTTTGTCCCATTTTGAGTTGATTTTCTTTGTGACAAATAATGGCATTACGTTCACCGATGTATTAGAATCAACTAAGCTATTGTGTGCATTGTAATTGAAATTTTTAAAGTTAATAAAATGGAGGGCAGGTTGTTCGAGTTTGACAGTGTCCCGGTGCGTGTAGGAGCATGTCCCTCTGGATCATGATCTTCATTAGTTTGAAATTGAGATATTTGCGTGAGCTTTCTTCATCTCTTCAACTATGTTGTAATCCAAAGTGGGAGATATTTCTAAACTGTCTAGAGGCGTAACTTGGTTTGAAATTTCCAGAGTGGTGGCCTTACTCTTACTATTTGTGGAAGTACTTTTCTTTGCAGCTGCATTCCCTGGTTTGCTATGAGTGTTCTGTGATGAGTTGATGGGTGGAATGATCTTCCTTATCAAATGTTCTTTGAATTTCTACTTCATCAACTCTTGTTTAGTGGCTGGAAACACTCTTTTCATCTATGGATACACAACTTATTTCGTGTACCACAGTTGGAGTTTCCTCAATAGCATCGATTTCTTCCTTTTCTTCCACAGGCTTAGGTTGTTAGAAAGTACTGTTTCGATGAAGTGCATAGAAATATAATTCATGTTTTGATTCCATTGTGGGCATGTTTTCTCTGAATTATAGTCTTGATGAAATGAACAATACTTATCCATGCCTATACTCTCAATATTCAACATAAAATTCGAGCTTTGCATAGACTTGGCCAGTTGGTTGTTGATGCTACTGAAATTGGCAATCCTTCTCAGAAATTTGAACTTCGAAGGCTTGCTTCTCACAGTGGTATCATTGGAACTTTGTTTCAACTATGCCAACTCGTTTGACATAGTCTTGATGGTGTGGGTCAAGATTTCAATATCGAGAGTTTCTCACTCTTTGGCCTTGCTTACAGAGGCTTGAGACCTTTTGCCTATGTCTTTGGAGTATTTTTTTGGTTCATCATCAACAATGACCTCAATCACGCGCAAGTAATTTTCAACTGCGATTGCCTCTTCATAATGTTTTGTAAGTGTTTGTTTCAAATTTCTCTTTACAAACTGCGTAATTCTTGTTGGCAAGGCAAAAGTGTAGTAATAAATGGTGATGGATTCATGAGGTTTTGTGTTTGTTGGAAATTTATTCAAAATGTGGTTAAACCTCTAATTGAAATATCCTAATTTTTCTCTGTGCTCCATCCTAATATTTCCCAGCTCTTTCAATAACATGGTAGAGGTTTGGTCATCAAATAATTTTTTGAGAAAAAACTTCTTAAACCCCTCCAATTCTGGATGGAATTTAGAGAAAGACTATGATACCATACAACTTCTCTGCCATCTTAGGTGCACGGAAAAAGGCTACATGAAATATCATCATAGCATACCTCTACTGTTTTCAGATGTGGGTAGAAGTTGTCTAAATGGTCCTCTACCTTTATTCCTTTGTCAGGGTCATACTTCATTAGTATCTTTTTTGGATGCCTTGGCATCTTGTGTAGAACTCGCGGAAGTGCAAGTGGGCCCTGAGACATCTAATCCAGATCTTGGTCTACCATGTCTTCATCTTTTTCCTCGTCCTATTTTTTGAAATTTCATGGATCCTCTTCCTCCTCCTCTTCACTGCCTAACCCATGGATAATATCGTTTGAGAGTACAATGTTATCTCTGTCACCATCTATGGTGGATGTTGTTCTGAGTTTTTTTTGTTCTCCATGGAATCTTCTAATTCCTCAAGGGTGGTGAAATCCCAATATGTAATCATAGAAACTATTATCCTAGTAGCAGTGGTTGGGTTATTTTTCAGAAAATATGGAAGGTTGCATACTCCCAAAATAAATCCAATAACTTTTTCAAACTGACGGGTTACAGGACGGATGTCCTAAATTGGATCGTAAGATATTTCCCAAGTTTGTACAAGCTTAGGCTAAGAAGAGTCATAAACTTTAGAAATATGAGTATGGGAGGTGTTGTGAATGTTGCTACCTTGACCGGAAGATGTAATATTTGGGTTTGTGAGGTTATAATCCATAAAAAAATGGTTTCCCTCCTTCTAGCGCTAGAAATTTTAACGGTGTTGGACCCACAAACTGTTGGAACAGGGTCTCCTACAAGCTGCAAAACTGGTCCATTTTGAATATTTTTGATTAGATTTAGTCTAACGCAATGATTTTGGGGTGGGTCAAAGCCCCGAAAGCATTGTAATTGGTGAAAGGGTAAACCAAGGGTCCGAAAACTACAGTTTGCGGACCATAGGAAAATCTAGGCTAGATTGTTATAAATAGAGGGAAATTTTCTATTGTAAAGAACAAGAATGATGAGCTATTGATGCGATTTTTGGTTGAAGATATTGGTTTGGGTTTTTGGGAAAGGACTCCTGTTGGCTGTGTGCGCGAAAATCCAAGTCTAGCTGTGTGCGGACCCTTCTGCTGTGTGCGCAGGTTGGGAAGGGAATTGTAAGGAAGAATTGATGAATGAATGAATAAGAAATATTGATAGAGAACTAAATCTGTGAGTACTCTTGTGCGAATTGTTGGTAATTGCTGTATTGTGAATTTTCTATCTTTAAGCTGCGAAGATCTGTGTAAGTGTGTTTCTGGATTTGGATATATTCTGTTATGTTTATGTATTGCTATGTTACTGTCATAAAAACATATAATTATAGATCTAACACACATGGATGCGAACAAACACCTAATTAACCCTGCGCATAACAAGATAATCTGGGAATTACAGGACCTATCGCAACTCTGCTTGCCTTACCCATCCTTTCTCAGGGTGCAGAAACTTGGTTCCAGCACCCACCCATACTACTTCAGGTGAGACTTTGACCTGCGCAAGTAGGCCACTGATGAAAGGGCCAATAGTATAGGGGTTTGTTGGCAAACCTTGCACACCAAACCTGGGTTAGGACCCCTCAAGCCAAAAAATGGTTCCGTTTTCGAGACCAGAAGAAGTTTGAGAGAGGGATCGGGTAATGACAAGAGAATACTGGAAGCTTGAAAGGAAGGAGATCGAAGACTGGTTCGAAAGGCAGATCCAGGAATTCGCAGTAAAAGAAAATCACAGTGAGAATTTAACAGCAGAAAGATGGAAAAATAGGTACACCCTTACAGAAAGCTACGAAATATTCTTTGTGACATTTGTGATTGAGCTCTACGAGTGGCTGGCCAGACTTGTAAAATTCAAGAAGTGCTGGAAGGACGAACGAGTCACTCAGTGGACCCTAGAGCTGATCCAGCAGCTGGAAAAGACTGATAGCACCATAACGCGCACGGTATATCGCTGGGTGGATAGTGTGCTAGGAGGATTTGTGATGGAATTTGCCATTGATCAGTTCATCTCATACTCTGAGGCTGAATGACGATTCTTTAAAGGGTTCCGGGGAAAATTTCTGAGGACATTACCATTGCTGATTAAGATATTATTGTGTGAAAAGAGCATTCTGTATAGTCATACTAACTGAAAGACCTCGGATCTAGATGGGAGCGCGATGTGTAGTGGTAAATACTATCAGACCAACCTTGACGGAGGGAGATCCGCCTATAATCTGTTGCAAGAACCAGCTGTGCAAGATCCCCCAGCTACACTACCACCTAGGACGCATAAAGGTAAGAATTCACCCATACCACCACCCCCCCTAAATAGTGATATGGCTGCACACCTGAAAATACCTACCTTCAAGGGGGTAGGAGATGAGGATATGGACCGGTCTTGGTTCATTGCAGACTCTGTCTAGACTGCGCAGAATGTGGCAAGTGATACAGTAAAGAGGGTGCAGCTGTCATTGGCATTCGAGGACAGGGCCTTGGACTGGTATATGTGATACACTGCCCAGAATGGGAGCGCATCCATTCAAGATATCAAAGATGCTCTAAAGCAACAGTTCCGAAAGCCGAAATCTTATTCCCAGCTAGTAACGGAAGTAAAGGACTTCAAACAAGGTGAATTTGAGTCAGTATGGGAGGCTAATCAACGATTGAAGAAGGTAATCAGGGAAGGAGGACTCGAGTATGATGATAGATAGCATACGGAATGGTTCATCGCTATGTTGTTACCTCACCTGCACATGCCAATGAGTCATCAGACCTTTGAGTCGTAGGAGAAAGCTGTGGAAGTCACTATGAAACTAGAAGCTGCCCCTCGAGAGGTTACGTCAGCAGGGGTACAAAAAATTCAGGAACAGCTTGGGGCTATGCATATGGAAATATAGAACCTTCGAAGGGAAAGAGGAAAGGATGGCTACGCAGATCTTTGGTGCATACGATGTCGGGTGTCTGGCCATACGAAGGATTAGTGCCCCCTACTAACGGAGTACATACAAGTAGGAGGACCTAGTCTAGTATGCCCAAGAGCAGGCATGGAACCCATCCTATCATGACCAGGGTCAAGTAGACCTGGGCTGTGGTGTGAAGACTGTCGGGTAGCAAGACTACATGATATGAACCATTGCCCTTGGTTGGGTACGTATGTCCCAGAACTAAAGCAACAATGGTGTAGGTTCTGCCGATCGGTGGGACATGATGAGGAGAATTGTCATACTTATGATTTGATTATGGATCGTGGGAACTTATATAGGGTACAATCAGACACTGTGTCACCAAGAATTTCTACGCACTTTGGGGGATCACCGGCCAGAGGCAGAGGAGGTTGAGGAGGAAGCGCAAGACGGGGACGTGGGAAGCTAATATGCTATAACTGCGGGGAAATAGGACACTTCACTAGAGAATTCCAAAATCCCACCAGGCCATCGTGCAAGTATTGTAGGCAGCTGGACCATGTGGTGGAGGATTTCCCAATTTTAATAGCAAAGATGTAGGAAAAACAACCCACCCCTATGCAGAACGTACAAAGAGTTAAAACCGAGCTAAGGAATACGAATCCAAGCGTAAAATTCATGACACGCAGTGAGATGGTCACCCAAGGAGCAAAGGAGGAGCTTTCCCCTCGAGAAGGAGTGAATTTCAAAGAACAAGCACCACTGGCAGGCCCCACACAGCAACCGACACACCTCTAGATAGAAGAAGGAGTTGAGCCCTTTTTGAAGGCATGTATGAAGTTGCCACAAAACCCACAGGCCATATGAAATCTCCAAGCACTACTAAATACCTGCGCAGCTCAGCCCAATTTGATCCCTGGGACCAAGGATGTACACAAAATATACATCTATAAGAAATGCACCAAAAGATAAATGTGGTTAACTGCGCAGATTGGTGACTACAAAATGGATCAGGTCATCTTAGATCTTGGATCGGATGTGAATGTATTACCAAAGAAGACATGGCAATGAATGGGAGAGCCTAAATTAGAGTGGTCCATCGTCTAACTATGAATGGAAAATCAACAAAAAATCATTCCTCTAGGTAGGCTACCAAAAGTCATGGTTGAAATCGCAGGGGTAAGGGTCCTAGATGACTTTGAAGTAATAGAAATTGTGGAAGATGTGGATCCCTACCCTGCACTCCTCAGACTAGACTGGGCTATAGACATGGGGGGTGTCATCAGTCTCAAGAAGCGTAGCATGGTGTTTGAAAACAAAGGTACGCGCGTCATAGTGCCACTAGATCCAACAGAAGGCATGCGGTATACAGAGCCAGCCTATGAGGAGGAGGAGATAGATCAAATTTATAAATTGACTGCATGGGATGAAGATCAGGTTAACCCCATGGATGAAGGAGAGCTCTATTGGGAAAATGACAGTGAATTTTTTTCCGACTCTGATGAGGAACTAGAAGACTGGCAAGGTCAGTTGCACGAGGTTTCGGTGCTACGATGTCTTCGGACCACCAGGAATTTCCGTCACATCTCTATCAAGGAAAGAAACCTGCCTTGCCATGATGAAACAGGTGATAGCAAGAAGAGTGTTGAACCTCAAATCTCCAAGGAACGCAAGCTAGGGGCACTGCCACTAACCCTGTGCGGAACACCTGTGCAAGGACCGGTATTCCTCACTCAGGAGAAGTATTGGAGTAGGATGATCCTGCGCTTAGGGACCCCAGTTGCTAGATGGGCTACGAGTTCAGTCGACCTACACAGATACTTACTGACATACAACACTCAAGGGTGTGATCGAACCCTACCCAGACAAGCTCACCTAGTTACCACTGACCTAAGCATGTGTTGTAGAAATTAGCTGAATAAATCACTTATTCACTGAAGATTAACCTGGTCATATATCAATTTCGAATTGCATACATAACACATAACCTTCTTCTACAATTAATTGTCACATGCGAAAATAACAGAAGCAATCTCACATCAATTCAATCACACATTAACTCAGTATGTATGGGGAAAGCCTATAGCTGAAAACCCCGCAGCTATTGTGTATATTATAATGGAGAAATCATGTAACTAAACAAGTACAATACTCCTCACAAGTACTCAGTACTTTCTCATAAAGTCACACACAATCTAACTCAGTTTTGAACAAGTCTCGGGTTCAAAACTCCCCGCCAATTGCCTTGCCTCTATTGCGCAATCATGGCCTGTATATGAAGAGGTTCAAGGTTCGAATCCCCTTGCCTTGATTGCGTAATTTTCATGGACAATTCCTCCAAGTGTAATGCAAGTCTCATGCAAAACAAATCTACCAACTGATAGCTTTACTCACCCTTTCATCTACCTCTTCCACTGGTCTCCACTGAACTGATCATGCACTGTAGTGAACTGAAGTGTTCTTTAGTTGACTAATGAGTTAATATTTAGTAAATTAAATATTATTTAATTTACTCCACTCATATCTAGTTGATTAGTTAGTTAACTAATCCCAACTAGTTCAACTAAAACAAACAGAACACAACTCCACTATCTGTCCCGTTAACTCCTCCAAAACTCCCGCCACTGAAGTCTAACTGAAGCCAACCATGCAAGATGCCATCAAACCCTAGGAACCACGTGATTCCTTGTGTCAGTTGCATGAGCCACCTCCATGACTCAAATTGAAGTGCGCCAAGAGAGTAAACTGCTGTTTATAGTCAAAATATTATTAAGGGTAAATAATATTTGACTTCCATATTTTTAGGAGATCAGTCTAAAAATAGCCCGGGTCCTAAAAATAAGGGTCTCATCTATTTTTACCGACATGTCGCATACTCCAAGAATCTCCAAGTAGATTTCCCAAATTATGCTCCGTATGTCTAAAAATAGACATAGTCTAAAAATAGACTTTGCGCCAGAATTTGCCTGCGGGCCCACTTAGTGAAGGCGACTTGATTTCACTAAGCTCCATCATCTTGCTGCATTCTCAACACTCCCTCTCAGCAAGATATGGATTATCTGCAATCCCTATCCTGCCTCTGTGGAATTCGAACTTGCTCCTGGTGAGCGCCTTCGTCAGGATGTCGGCATCCTGATCCTCCGTGGGAACATATGAAAGCATCATGATCCTCCGCTGAACACAATCTCTGATGTGATGGTACCTGATGTCGATATGTTTGGACCTATCATGAAAACCTGGATTAGCCGAGAGCTTGATGCAGCTCTGGTTATCACAGTAGATCACTGTAGGCTCCAAATGCAACCTGAACAAACCTGCGAGGATCTTCCTCATCCAAATAGCCTCACATGCAGCCAAGCTTGCTGCCACTCGCCTCGCTGAACTGAAAAGCCACTGGATTCGTTTCCGTCAGACTGTGAAAACCGGTCATTTTCCACCCAATGTCGAAAACTCCTCCAGATGCCTTCCTAGGCCTCAAGGCTCCCTGCCCAATCTGCATCAGTGAAACCAGAAAGTTTCACTCCATCCTCCTGTCTGTACCATAGACCATATCCCGATGTGCCTCTCATATAGCGCAATACATGCTTGCCCGCCTTCCAAAAGAGCTTGGTAGGCTTAACCATAGCTTGCGAAAGATGGTTAACTGCATAGCATATATCGGGTCGAGTATTGACCAAATACATCAACGACCCCACCAACTGTCGATAGACAGTGGCATCCACTACCTCCTCCGAAGTAGCATCTCCCTTCCTCCATCCTCCAGGAAGAGGGGTATCAACAGGCTCGCAGCCTTGCATGTTGAACCTCTCCAGAATCTCCCGGGCATACTTGCCCTGAGAAACAAACAGTCCTCCACTGCGCTGCCAAATCTCCAATCCCAGGAAAGAATGAAGGATGCCCAGGTCCTTCATCTCAAACTCTCGTGCAAGATCCTCCTTGCATGAAAGTATCAACTGCTCGTCGCCAGTCAAAATCAGATCATCTACATACAGTACGATGATCAACAGCTTCCCCTCCACCACAATCTGGTACAGGTTTTGATCCGCCTCACTCTTGGAGAATCCAAGCCCGGTGAAGTAGCTGTCTATCCGAGTGTACCAAGCACGAGGTGCTTGCTTCAGCCCATACAGTGCTCTCTTGAGTCGGCACACTTGCGACTCACTGCTGAAGATCTCAAAACCTTCAGGCTGCTCTATGTACACCTCTTCCTCAATAACTCCATTGAGGAACGCAGTCTTCACATCCATCTGATGAATGTGCCACCCCATCTGCGCTGAGAGAGCAAGGATCGTCCGGATGGAAGAGTACCTTGCGACAGGTGCAAAAGTCTCCTCATAGTCAATCCCCTCGATCTGTGAGAAGCCACGGGCGACAAATCTCGCCTTGTACTTCTCCACACTCCCGTCAGCCGCCTGCTTCACCTTGTAGATCCATCGCGAACCTACAACTGATTTCCCAACCGGTCTAGGGACAATCTCCCATGCACTGTTCCTGATGATCGAATCATATTCTTCGATCATGGCATCAACCCATGCGGGTTCCTCCACAGCTTCCTCAAAAGAGGATGGCTCTGTCACAACACATTGACTCATAAGAGCCATGTATCCAGTGTACCGATCCGGTGACTGTCTCTGTCTGCGCTGTGCCGTAGGTGGTCCTACAACCTTCTCTGCATCCCGAGCCAGTCGCTCAGCTTCTGTAGTGCGCATGCGCCCTCTGATGGTTGGCGCTGCCTGGGTGGTTTCTTCCACCTTCTGAACCTCCTCTTGTGGCTGATCCACATCCGGAAGCTCCTCCTTAGGAACTAACAGCTCCTCATCTGCATGCAAGTGTAGCTCCCTCTCAAGCGAACACCGCATGGCTTTCTCCTCCTGAAATTTTATATCCCGTCGCACAACAGTCTTGCGACTGTCTGGCACATACACCCGATAGTTGTGAGGTGTATCAGTGTACCCCACAAATATTCCAACTTCAGCAGTTGGATCCAGCTTCCTTCTTGCATCTTTCGTCACATGCATGTAGACAGGAGATCCGAAAATCCGCAAATGGGAAATATCAGGCCTCTTGCCAGAATAAGCCTCCTCTGGTGTACTCATGCCAAGAACCTTGTGAGGACAACGGTTCTGCACATACACTGCTGTATTGCATGCCTCAGCCCACAAGTGAAGGGGTAGGCCCCGATCATGCAACATCGCTCGTGCAGCACCCACGATCGTTCTGTTCTTCCGCTCAGCCACCCCGTTCTGCTGTGGGTTATGGGGTGCGATGAGCTCTCTCCGAATCCCTTCTGCGCTGCAGAACTCCTCGAATTCAGCCGAGATGAATTCACCACCGTTATCACTCCTTAGAGCAATCACCTTCTTCCCCGACTCCTTCTCGACCAGTGCTTTAAACTCACAGAACTTCGCGAATGTATCGCTCTTCTTCTGCATGAAGAAGATCCAGCACTTTCTAGAGAAATCATCAACAAAGATCACATAATACTTGTGCTTTGCTGTCGAAGCAACTAAGAAAGGACCACACACGTCTGTGTGAACTCTCTCAAGGATCGTCGTGGCGCGAATATCCTTCTCGTGAAAGGTGGCTTTCACATACTTCCCTAAAGTACACCCCTTGCACTGATCTGACTGCGCAAGGGTGCCCTTAGGAAGTCCAGTAGAAATCTGCTGCAGAATCTTCAAAGCTCCATGGTGAAGATGGCCCAATCTCCCGTGCCATAGTTCGCCCTCATCATCCCGGCTCACCACATCTCCAGCCTTGCATGCCATAGCTGCGCAGTCATCTACCTGCAACTGATAAAGGTTCTGAGTTCGAACCCCTATCTTCCGGGTCTCTCCAGTAGTCTTACTGCGCAGGAAGGCTTTCCCTTCGCTGAAGACCACATCATAAACCTTATCCTCCAACATCGCTACTGAAATCAGGTTCTTCTTCAATCCAGGTACATGCATGACATCCTTTAAGACAAAGGGTTTACCAGACTCCCTCTGAAAGGATACGGTACCGATACCAGTCGCACCGTATCTACCGTCATCGCCCATCTCGATGTGCATACCCAAATCCTTGTCCTCCAGATCTGAGAACAACTCCCGATCTCCCGTCATATGAAATGACGCACCGCTGTCTAAGAACCACACCGATCCCATCACACTTGAAACCAAGTATGCAATCGTTGTAAGTCAAGTCAATCAGTGAAGCCAGCTTCTCCATCTCATGATCTTTCCGCTTGCTTTGTTCTTCTTCTTCGACAATTGGTAGCATAATGTCCGTGATCATGGCAAGTTGAAAACACCACTTTCGCCATATCCCCGCTTTCTGCCCTTAGCTCCGTAATGAGAGGTTTTCTACCTTCCTTTTCTGCTTTTGGACACTTAAGTTAGCTTTTCTTTCATCACCTTTGATGAAGATCCATCTCGAGTAGTCCTCCTTATCTCCTCCTGCATGAGATCCGCCCAAAGGCGCTCCCATCCCGGCACCTTCTCCCGACCATTGACACTATCTTGATATGAGTGCCAAGCCTTCGGAAGACCAAGGAGAGCCAGGTCGACCATATCCTCTTCATCGACAGTAACTCCCACACTTCCCAGTTCATCTCTGCATTGAGTGAACTTCGTGAGGTATTTAGCGATACCGTCGCCCTTCTCCATCTTGATGTTCCTGAGCTTGTCTTTGAGCGCCAGCTTCCTTTGGTCACTCTTACTCTGGAATAGATCCGTCAAAGCTTTCCACATTAAATATGGAGTAGCCTTTCCATGCAGGCTGGATACAATATGATCCTTGACGCCCTCCAACAAGATCCTTCGACATTTCGCGATCTTCTTTTGCCATGCATCGACCAGAGCTGCATCAGTGGGCTTTGGGACATCCGCATCCACGAACTCCTTCAGACCATTATCTTCTAACACTGCTTCCATTCGATCCTTCCATGCAACATAGTTCGAACTTACTTCAAGAGCATATTCGAGTCGCAAACCATTGAAAGAAGACATCTTTCAACACCGGCACCAAGAAGAACAACCTTCTGCAAAATTCAAATTCCAAACTCCAAGCTCTATCGCTTCCGATCTACACTTGAAAACAAATTATTTCCAAATCAGAGATTGACTGCAAGGGCATTCACCAGATCTTTCACCTTACAAAGAAGGATGAATATTCCGGAGGCTACCTGGCCCGCATGCAGACTCTGTCCGAGGAAATAAGTTTGCAATCACCGTAATAGATCTCGACAATTAATCTCGCTCCGATACCATGTAGAAATTAGTTGAATAAATCACTTATTCACTGAAGATTAACCCGGTCATATATCAATTTCGAATTGCATACATAACACATAACCTTCTTCTACAATTAATTGTCACATGCGGAAATAACAGAAGCAATCTCACATCAATTCAATCACACATTAACTCAGTATGCATGGGGAAAGCCTATAGCTGAAAACCCCGCAGCTATTGTGTATATTATAATGGAGAAATCAAGTAACCAAACAAGTACAATACTCCTCACAAGTACTCAGTACTTTCTCATGAAGTTACTCACAATCTAGCTTGGTTTTGAACAAGTCTCGGGTTCAAAACACACCACTAACTGCCTTGCCTCTATTGCGCAATCATGGCCTGTATATGAAGAGGTTCAAGGTTCGAATCCCCTTGCCTTGACTGCGTAATTGTCATGGAAAATTCCTCCAAGTGTAATGCAAATCTCATGCAAAACAAATCTACCAACTGATAGCTTTACTCACCCTTTCATCTACCTCTTCCACTGGTCTCCACTGAACTGATCATGCACTGTAGTGAACTGAAGTGTTCTTGAGTTGACTAATGAGTTAATATTTAGTAAATTAAATATTATTTAATTTACTCCACTCATATCTAGTTGATTAGTTAGTTAACTAATCCCAACTAGTTCAACTAAAGCAAACAGAACACAACTCCACTATCTGTCCCGTTAACTCCTCCAAAACTCCTGCCACTGAAGTCTAACTGAAGCCAACCATGCAAGATGCCATCAAACCCTAGGAACCACGTGATTGCTTGTGTCAGTTGCATGAGTCACCTCCATGACTCAAACTGAAGTGCGCCAAGAGAGTAAACTGCTGTTTATAGTCAAAATATTATTAAGGGTAAATAATATTTGACTTCCATATTTTTAGGAGATCAGTCTAAAAATAGCCTGGGTCCTAAAAATTAGGGTCTCATCTATTTTTACCGACATGTCGTATACTTTAAGAATCTCCAAGTAGAATTCCCAAATTATGCTCCGTATGTCTAAAAATAGACATAGTCTAAAAATAGACTTTGCGCCAGAATTTGCCTGCGGGCCCACTTAGTGAAGGCGACTTCATTTCACTAAGCTCCATCATCTTGCTGCATTCTCAACATGTGTTTGATTACGGACCTGCCTGAACCCACGTGCAATTGGGAGAATTTTCGAACACTTCAAGTAACAGATGGCACGAGGGTGCTTGACGTATCCCTACCATACCAGGACATCCCAACCAAGGACGAAGCGCATGGCTCGAGAAGATTGGTGGCCAGATTGTTGATCTGGTACCTGAACAATGTTACGAAACACCTAACATCGACCTTAATTCAGGGTATGTGAACAACACGTAGGCGTCATTCGAGGTCTGAAGTTCCATGGGAGAGTCCTCAGATACAAATAATGATTGTCAGCACACCCCACTTTGATAAGAAAGGAACCTTACATTTACGCAAAATGGGCGGAAAATCATCAATGCAGCCATTTATGGTAAGTTTGATCTGAATGATCGATGGTAAGTTTCACGTACGGGCTACTCCACCATTAAATAGCTCCGAAAGGTGTGTGGTTGGTGGGATAACTTCGTGACAGGCTATTTATTGGATCCACAACATGCTCCTGTTATCTACCTACTGGTTTTTTGAGATCATTGACATTCTCTGGGACGCTCGTTCTCTTGTTGTTATGACGGACCCTAACCTGCTGAATGATTCATTCCCAGGCTACTCAGCACCCACAGACATCATCTTGAGAGGGCCTGGGAATGCCGAGTGTAGTCAAAGGATCGAGCATTGGTCTCCTACAGAAAGAATTGCCTGCGAACCATGCACAAAGAGGCACTAGTACTGTGCAAAAGGAATAACCGATCTTCGCACCCTAGGGACGACCGCAAGACCCAGCCGGATGGCCTTGGATGATATAGCAGAGGAGGGTACGTTAGTACCGCAGTCCCCCGCCCACAGCATCACAGTCAGGGTAGAACTGGTTCTGTGCCAAGAAGGTGTTAGGACTTCGTAGTTTGCAATATTGGCGAGAACAAACGCTGCAAAGCCTACATCAAAACCACTTTGGAATCCTAGGATCTAGCCCTCCTGGATTCAGAGAGGGATCTCTCTATATAAATGTTTTCAAAGGATATGATATTATGCTAGTTATGAAGTACAAGGGTTTGTTTGTTTTTGGTTGGGTAGGATATCATCAAAATGAAGGAAGTCTTTTGAAGGGTAAAGGTGTGAGCAGGTTGACAGAATGGTTTAATTGATAGGATAAGTGAAAGACAATATCAATCCATTGGGCTATGGAGACACAAAAGGATTTAATTGCACAAAAAGTTTCAAGAGTGATCTATGGGGAAAGCCATCTATATCAAAGGATATTTTTAGATTGAGTTATGGTATGAACATCAAGAAGTGTGGAGAAGAAAGCAAACATATGATAAAACAAAGGGCAGCTTAAGATCAAGTAAGGACTTTGAACCTATCCTGATTTCAACATACTCTCAAAGGAAAAACATTTAAAACAAATAATAGCCTAAGATCAAGTAAGGAATTTTAACCCAGCCTGCTTTCATCATATTCTCAAAGGAAAACATTCAAGATAAACATAAAAAATAGCCTAAGATCAGGTAAGGACTTTTAGCCTAGCCTGCTTTTGGCATGCTCTTAAGGGAAATTTCAAAGACAATATCTCAAGTTATACTCAGGAAACATGGGCTTACCAACACTTCACTTGTTATACTCTATTGAATCACCATAAAAACACAATTAGAAGAAAACATTTAGATAAAGATTATCAGTGAGATTTAGGGTACTTTAAGAAGTAAATCCTAATCTATGTTTGTTGTTCTTTATCAGAGAAAGTGGAAATATGGAAACATAAGTAAAATGACAATTATAGTAAGAAAAACATCACCATTGACATAGACCAGGATCCCATAAATCAGCTTGTATATTTGATGTTCAAACTAGTTACAATCTTCAAGTCCAGTAGGTCTTTACAACTTCAAACTTCTCATCTCCGCCTATCTTTCTTCAATTACTAACAGAGGTTCAACAGCCTCAACAACTATTTACACTTGAAAAGTATTCAACCAACAACAATACTAGGCTCCTCATATGATATTTATAGGTAAATTGAGGAGGTGGAGTGAAATGAAGAGTTAATTTTTCAATTAATACAGAGTAAATGCTTCTTGGCCTTTGAGAGGAAAAATGGAGAAGATTTCAGATTTTTGACTCTGTTAATTGATTTTTACATTAAGTTTCATCAACTCCAGTCACTTTTGTTGACTTTGGAGGCTTTTGGTAGGCTGGCAATTACTTCTGAGCTATCTCTAATAAAATATCTCTGACTGTGCATTTACTGTGTATGCTTTTGAGAAAATAAGCCTGTAGGTGGCATTTTAAGTCTTTGGAGGGAGTAAATAGCCTTGATGATCCGACAATTTGAAGGCGGTCCTTTGCTGATCTATCTGCTTTGTGGCTTTAAACTCTGATTTGCCTTTGATTATGCTTTAAGGCTTCCTTTAATCATCTTCTGCTTTATTACTGTGCTGGCTGTTTTAATATTTATCCTTTAACATTTTAGTCTTCGTCTTCATTGCTGGTTGTACAGGTGGCTTTCCTTTGCTGCGCTGGAGGGTTTTGACTGTTTAACCGATGTTCATGATACATCGATTAGACCTAGATTTTTAACCCTGTGGATCCATTTTCTACGTGATTATGCCCTGAGGATCGTCATCCTCGGTGTTTGCAACTGTATTTTGATGTGGGAGACCTGTGTGTAAATGGCCGCCATTAAAACCTGCAACTAAACAAGAAAAATATTATAAAAACCTGCACTTGTAGTTTTAATTGCTTCAGAGGATTGGGAGAGGTGAAGGAGCGTTTATAGAAAAATGAAGAATGCAATGGAGGTGGAAAAAATCTTTGGCAGAAGGCAGAACTAGGGTTTAAATTGAATTATGGCGCTAAGTGGTGAAAGCGGTTTTGCAGAAAACCGGAGTGGTATTCGTGCCATGGATGGGCAGTAAATGGTTTTGCCCCAGGAGAATGTGATATAGGTCTCTGGGCGACACGTGTCCAGGTGAAAACCACCTATTTCGCGTTGAAAATGGGCGATCAATTTTATTTATGAAATGAACGCGAAAATGATTTTATACCATCCGATCTGGGGGGGTCCAAATCTACGACTGTAAGTGAGTGTAAAAAATAGAAAAGATGTGTGGTGAAGGATGGTGGGGCCGAGGTGACATGGGGTAATTTTTGGCGGATGAAAAGTGGGAGGTGGTGCGAGGATCGTTGATCGGGAAAGATCAACGACTGAGATTTGATGCGGAAATTGACAGATATGGAGGGGAAATACAAATAAAAATGCCTTTTTGCGAGGGGCGTGGGGGTAAAACTTGGTTAGGAAAGAAAGTTGGGAGATGAAATGATAGTCGTTAGATCAATTTTGATCAATGGTTGAGATCTGCACATGAGGTGAAAGGATAAGAGATGGGAGGGACCACCTTTATACAAAGGATTTGGGGTTATTTACTTAGGAAAGGGGTTTTATAAGAGTGGTAGAGGGGATCAGTGGGAACCATTGGATCAGCAGGATCAATGGTTGTGATTGTATCGGGGAATCGGATGTTTGAGGAGAAGAGGGTCTGGGAACAAGGTTTTTTTATTTTCGATGGTCGATGGCCGATAAGAGGAGCAATTGCAATGGGGAAGGGCCGATGCGATGAAGTGTGATGGATGGAGGGCCATCCAATCAAGATCAGGATCGATGGTGGAGATCTTTTCAGCAAAGCACCATCGACAGAGAACGAAAATGGTTGTCGAGGAAAACACCGAAGTGCGATGCAGCGTGGACTGTCAGATCTGAGGAAGATCGATGATCTAGATTTGATCGATGGGAAACCAAAACTGGAAGGGATAAGGGGAACGTGCCGATGCGATGGAGTAGTAGCCGTTGGATCTGAGGAAGAGCGATGGTTTGGATTTCATTGGTGGATCGACATATCGGTAGTGTAGGAGTCTGGGAACAAAGAAATGAGGAACGCCGATATGCGATGGCTGAAGCGAGGAAATGATCAGGGCTTCGCACCAGTGGAAAAAATTTTACAAAGGAAAAAGGTCGCGGGGAAAGGAAAAAGGCCGAAATGCCGATGGGCTTAGCGCTTTGGTCGTGGAGTTGGGTCACATGGTGGAAAAAGGGGTTTGTGCTTTAAGCGAAAGGGGCTTAAAGCCTTAATATAAAAAATGAAGGTTTTTGGACTAAAAACGAATGTTTTTTGAGGATTTTGGAGTTTCTGATAAGAGAGAAAAAGGGTTTTAAACCAAAATAAAGGGATTTTATCAATTTCAAAGGGGTTTTTTGAAGAAAATAAAGGGTAAAATGAGGAAAATGGGGGCTTTTTCACAGAAGGATTTATGAAGGTGAAAAGATGGGGAAGTGGCCTAAAAACAGTCTTTTTTATAGCAACAGGGTTACTTCGAAGGTTTTTTGAAGTGAAAATATCCGTGGAGTGAAATGGATCTTTTGGACAAGGGACAACAAGGCTTCAATAACTCACAATTTTTTCTTTAAAAATTGTTTCTTGAAGACTAAAGACCTGTTTTAGCCATCATCAGTTATGACAAAATCTTATTGATGGCTAACAGAAGGAACATTGAGATACAGGGACATGTTGAAACTTCTCCGCAACTCCAGAGTACCGCCCAACAGAAGCGATGTTTGTTCACTCCCTCACACTTCCCTAGTTAACAATCATACTTGGGACATCCAATTAGATTTGACGTAGCTATCTCGTGTAGCGCTACAAGGACTATACACCAGAGTGTTGCAAGAGGTTCACCACCGTGACTAGACTACGTGACAACAATATGACATACCTCCGGAAGTACGGGCCCAACATATTGCATTGGTCATAGACATAATGAATATTATTCAGAAGCAGCTTATGCAGGGTGCAGTTGGTCAAAACAGCTACACAACTCTGGATAGCAGTCTAGCACCATTCTAGGCTTCGGCATATCCAGAAGGAATTACAGCAGGCGGAAGCTGCTTTGGATCAGGTCAGATATTCCTCACCGTCCAACGTCTCCACGCAGTGTCTAGCTATCATACACACGATTGAGAACCTTCATTGCACCAAGCATGTCATCCGAAAATGGTTGAAACCATGGGTCGACACCGCACTATAGCTTGCCCAAGATGCTTAGTCCACCATTGTGCACCTCCACTGGCTACTAGAACGGGTTACCATGGCTCCAGATGGCCCTACCTCCCTGACACTTATCAACATTTCACAGCGAGCTACTGCCCAGAGTCAGGAAGTGCTTCCTCCACTTGTATGCACTCTTGCTACCTTGCGTGCGTAAATAGAAGTCACACCACTGCAGTGACTCGGGACAAGTCACAAGATTGTGTTGGGGGACTATTGGAACATGGTCTCCTACAAGCAACGAAACTAGTCCATTTTGAATATTTTTGATTAGATTTAATCTAGCACAACGGTTTTTTGGTGGGTCAAAGCCTCGAAAGCATTGTAATGGGTAAAAGGGTAAACTAGGGGTTCGAAAACCATGATTTGCGGACCATAGGAAAGTCTAGGCTAGATTTTTATAAATAGAGTGACATTTTGTATTCTAAAGAACAAGAATTATGAGCTATTGATGCGATTTGTGGTTGAAGCTATTGGTTTGGGTTTTGGGGAAAGGACTCCCACTGGCTGTGTGCGCGGAGATCCAAGTCTAGCTATGTGCAGACCCTGTTGCTGTGTGCGTAGGTTGGGAAGGGAATTATAAGGAAGAATTGATGAATGAATGAATAAGAAATATTGATAGAGAACTGAATCTGTGAGTACTCTTGTGCGAATTGTTGGTAGTTGTTGTATTGTGCATTTTCTGTCTTTAAGCTACGAAGATCTGTGTAAGTGTGTTTCTGGATCTGGATCTATTCTGTTATGTTTATGTATTGCTATGTTACTATCATAAAAGTATATAATTATAGATCTAGCACACGTGGATGCGAACAGAGACCTAATAAACCCTGCACAAAGCAAGCTAATCTGGGAATTTGAGGACCTAGCACAACTCTGCTTGCCTTACCCATCCTTTCTGAGGGTGTGGAAACCTGGTTCCAACACCCACCCATACTACTTCGGGTGAGACTTTGACCTGCGCAAGCAAGTCACTACCGAAAGGGCCAGTAGTATAGGGGTTTTTGGCAAACCTTGCACACTGAACCTGGGTCAGGACTCCTCAAGCCAACACAAAAATTCAAGGGATATACTCGGTATGAAGTCCCATTTATACCTCGCACCGTTTGGTGTAGGAGTCCCATCTAAAATATGGCCCAGTTTCCAAATTCTTAAATATTTTCCATGGCTCTAACTATCAACAAGAGAGGGGGATGAAATGGTGCCTTCGAAAAGCAATAAGGTGTGTTTGGTGAGTGTTTAGTTGTAAATGTTTCAAATTTATTCTACTTTGTAGGGGTGAGGAACGTAAGCCTCTAAGAGAGAGGTAATAGTTCCACCCAATAAGAGACACATATGAACAATAAGGATTCATCTAAAATCCAGCGGCATAGTATACAAGAGATGTGACAGTCATTAAAACCAATGAATAAGAAAGATAGGTTTAGTATTCTGTGGAATAGTCCACAAGGATGGGACAACAATAACAACCATTACAACACATTCTCAATAAGATAATTACTAAAATAACCGAAATATTTCAACTACTTTAGCATGTATGAAAGAAAACATGAAATAAAAAACATCGGCAGAATAGTCTTACAAACATTCGTAATCCATGCTAGGTGGAGGCTTCCCTGCACTTTGCATTGCGGCTGAGTGAAGCTAGGTTTCTTGGTCGGGAAGCTTTTCCAGAAATTGCTAAGTGTGTGATAGGTGAGACTGATGTCAACAGTGATGATACTTTGGTTTTGATCATACACTTAGAACACTTGATGAAATAACAACATAGATCATCCATGACAAATGGACAATGTGTTTCCCTCCATGCGACAGCTTTACGACAACTTACCACAAGTATTATACTTAATATACACTTTGTGATGACCATGATGAAACTTGTGTGACAATGCTTAAACCTTTGGAAATGAGTGCAATGAATGTTTAAATGGTTAGAAAAAATAATTTACACAAATATGACCTCTTGAAACCACCATAACAAG
Source organism: Pinus albicaulis (assembly GCA_034641835.2). Taxonomy (NCBI): domain Eukaryota; kingdom Viridiplantae; phylum Streptophyta; class Pinopsida; order Pinales; family Pinaceae; genus Pinus; species Pinus albicaulis. The sequence goes on along the minus strand of CM076573.1, from coordinate 998,949,286 downwards.
CTTATATACATGATGCAATAACTAACATGCGAAAAGACGACATTTTTCCTATATTGAAAAATGGACTAAAAAACTTCAAGAAAACACATGGAATGAGTTTCAATGTTTGAGATGACAATGTACAAGACCAAGGAAGGCTCTAAAATTTAGCATAAGCCAAAATTTTGGAGGGTGTTGTAGCAGTGCCAAGAGGTTCTTACCATTCCCTTATTTTTTTCTCCAAGTGACATTGTCTTGTTACTTGCTTGTGATGGTAATGAATTTTCACCTCAAATATTCACATTTATGTATGGTTACTTATGTTGTGGATCTTAAACTCCTTTAATGATGATCATGATGATGTTTTATTTTTTATTTTTTGCATTTATTTTTTCTTCTCATTAGGGATGGGTTTCATCAAAGAATTAGATATGATTTCATTTGATAATTATATACGTAACAACCCATTTTGGATAATCCCCTTTTGTATATATTGTAATAATTATCTAAAATTAGAGACCGGCTGAGATATGGGACACAAATTTTAGAGCTTGGGGATGGAGATTGGTTGGGAAAATTAAAGGAAGTTGGTTATATAATATCAGTTATGGGAAGTTGGCTAGATACCATAAGTGGGCTAACAACACATTATGGAAGAATGAAAAAAGGATGAGATTCATACCTTGTTTGGGTAATCCATAAGCTAAAATGACAAGAAAAGGATTGGGTTGTGTTGGAAAGATAACACGCCCTAGAGCCCATAAGTGGGTTAAAAACACATTGTGGAAGGAGGAGAAAAGGATGAGAGCCACACCTTGTTTGGATAATGCATAAGCTAAAAGAACACAAAAAGGAGTGGGTTTTTCTAGCAGGAAAACACACCTACAAACACCCTAGTCGCCATGGATTGATAGAGGAATTCATCCATTCATGCAGGGGGAGATGGAGGATGATAGGAAAAGGGGAGAGGAATTTGATCAAGGGAAGATTGATAGAGGAATCCATACAAGATTAGATAGTGGAGCTCAGTTCAATAGAAGCAATGAATTAATGAGAGGAAGCCCAGAAAAGGAGGAGCAATAATTTCCAGAGGAGATGAAGGTAGTGTTGCACGAGAAACATAGAGGAAATGAATACCGTAAGGGAAAAACTCCAAGGAACATAGCAGTATATATTTGAAGAAATAAGAACTCACTAAAATGTTGGTCTTACTAACTTCCCAAGGGAAAATAGCTATTGGGTGGAGATATGAGGATCTCTAGACTCCCATTGATATTGAGTATGTGAGTATTTCTTTTGAGAACTCTCCCTCAAGCTCTAAAATTTGGTTTGGGGATAATTGACTATAAGAAAAATTTCTGTGAGAACTAATCTAAGATTGAGTGAAGAGTTGAATTTCCCATCTCAGTTGCTAGGATTCTAACCATAAGATAATTTTCCTTTCTATATTTTTATTTGTTTGATTAAATGGAAATTTTCATGAGTGCTCTTTGTTGTTGTTAAAATGTGTATGTTTATGATGAGGAATTCCTATTCCTATGTATATTTATAAGGAATACTTATGTCTACATGATGTGATGAAGAATTCCTACTCATTTATTTATTCTTGATTTGTATCATATATAAATCTTGGTCGTGAAAAATCTATGGATTCTCTATTTTATTAGTTGATCCTTGGCATGTGAAATGATCCTTAGGCCATCGATTTATTGCAAATAAAGTCATGTCTATGTGTGTGTGTGTGTGTGTGTGTGTGTACATACATACATACATACATACATACATACATACATACATGTATATAGATATATATACATACATGTCACAGAAACTCAGGAGATATAAATTTCAATTTAATTGAAAGCTCAGGAGGGATGGGCCATGGTGCAAGTTGGAGAGAAATTTTACATAACATGTCAAATCAATGTTAACTTCAAACAACAATTCCAAAGTACGAACCTATATAATGCCTTACATATATGTATGGATCCACAGGAGCATTCCAATTTATGTGTTAGCATTATCATTGGAAATCAGGGTCCATATGATATAGGTTCATGAATAGCACAGTAAATCTTGATCCTCGATGTTTTAAAACTGAGTCCATTACACCTAGGATAAAAAACCCAGGGAATTTACGTCCTGGGGTATTCATTTCATGATACAGGAAAGGATACCTCACTTAACTGAAATTCATTTGGGCATAAAGGAAATAATTGGGTGGGGCCCAAACTATGTGGCCTTTGGCATGGGCCCAAGCTAACATGGAACCAACGTCACATGACACAAGGAAATCAAATTTAGCCTTTTGGAGGGGCCAAGTGGAAAAAAAATGGGTGACATGTGGAACACACCAAGGTGTCCATGTGGATATGATTATGTCATCGTGACCTCAGAGTGACATTGCACTGGGTTGACATCACTCTGATAGTTTAGAAGGGGGACAATGAGGAAAGGCCTAAGATAATTTTTTCTAGGGGATGGAGTGATTCTCGAAAAATGAACCAACAACTGATGCAAAATAGGTCTATCCCAACAGATCTATAAGAGGGGTCATGTGTTGTTTGTGGCTAAAGTTTGAGGTTAGATGGTGCACCACGTACATGTGCCATGGTGGCACCACTATGAAACAAACTAGAAAATGGAATGAAGTCACCCCAAAACTAATGTCACACTAGAAATATAAAAAAAATGGGTCAACATGAAATGCATGGGATAAATTGTCCTAAGAGATGAAGAAAATTCCCATTAAGAGACAGAAGAGGGGTTTTATCCTGAGGAATTTAGATGGTGATATCAGCAAGGATAGGTCCCTTCATCATGAAACGACAATATTCCCATTAGTGTCATGGTTCTAGGAGGGAATAATGTTGATGCTCCCCCCCCGCCCTCTCTTCATACCTCATGGGGGTTACTCCACCTCATTCTATCGATTTGGTTCAAATGAATGTTTGTCATTGATCTCAGGGTGTGGAACCAAGAGATGGAACCATGACAGATTTCCCCCCTATAACATCACAAGTGGGAGGGGGGCATCCTCATTTCAGTTTTTCATTGGTAGCTCAGGGAAAAATTCGCTTATTTGGCCAACCTTCCTCATCAAGAAATACCCCTCCTAGCCCTTGGAATAATTTAATTTGGTTGAGGAAAAATATATTTTTAATATGGAAACCCACATGTGCTTAAAAGGTTAGGTTGATAGAAAAGAGAAATTAGACACCCTTGGAAGCCTATAAATACAAGTCAAGTGAAACTCATTTGGAATTCGTCACCAAGCATCTTCTTCTTCTCTCTTCTTTGGTTTAGTTCGCACAATATGAAGTTGGTTCACAAAGATTAGTTCATAAAATGCCGAAATTGTAGGTTCTAAGCTTGCACATGTGGATTAGAGTTTTGGTTTGTATCCATACGATTGGAACAAGGAAATTTCATTGCATGCATACAGAGTTCTCCCTATGGCTAGAGTGTTACATCCACATGCATGTGACGAGCCCTAGCTTAAGAATAAAGAAAGAAAACTAATCTATCTTGCATAAAACAAAGAGCATGTAATCATTCACTGCATTCCAAGGAGGTTATATCCATTTACATATTTCATTCGATACGTCATACGATAAATAAGAAAATCATTATTGTGTTATCCAATTCATAAATATTCCCACTAACCCTAATTGTTTGTAATATTCATAAAACTAAGCTTTTAGCTAAATGGAATATTACAGATTGTTTTGTCACTAGGTAGGTGAATAAATGGGAGGGAAGGCCCATAAATATTCTTAGCAGAAATAAAAACACTTCAAGTGTCAAAGGAGACCCTCTAAGCAGCTAAATAAAGCACCTTTGAGTATGAACAGGGGTTGGTTCATGTTGAACAGGTCAACTTTGACCAAGTCAACAACGCTGTTATGGAGGAGTGGACATTAACTGAGGAATAACGCATTTTTGGAGGGAGATGGATTGCATGGTGGAAATGACCTAATTGAGTGGGGAAAAGGGAAAGGAAGCTCATAACCTATATAATGAAGAGGATTTCATCCATATGGGTTTATGTTTGGATTATTATTTTGTATGTGGTATGTTTAGACTTGTTGCATTCTTCAGCTGTTTAGTTGAGATTGTTGTGATGTTTAGCACCGGGTGTTCCTGAGCGGGAATCCCACCTCTTTCCTTGAGAGGCCTCTTGGAAGAGAATTTCATTTCATTTCCACATATAGGTTTCAGACCAAGCTATAACTTTCTTTATCAGCACAGTTTCTGTAGGATATTATGTTGTGTTGCAGGGTGCAACAGTGGAGAATTAGATTGGGTGTCTTAAGAGCTAGTTTTGCAATGGAGGAAGGTTTCCATCCATTGGAAGGCATGTAAAGAAGCCCATTGAGCTTTATTGACACATTTAGCAGTAATTTAAGCAGGATTTATCCCCTACAGTGCAGTTTCAATGTAGATATGCGTTATTTTAGGGATTTGCAGGGGTAGTTGTGGTGGTTGTTTTGAGAGGTGATTTCTTTAGTGGAGGAGCCATTATTTTATCTGGAGGATCTATTGGAGGAGATATATATATATATCTACATCAAATTCAGCCATATATTCTCATTTTAGTTGTTGCAACATATCTTTAGCCCTAGGGTTGTAGCTCACGTTGGAAACCCTCTTGGGTTGTCTTGGAAAGCTGATCCAGTGCCCGAATTTGTATGTTTAGATTATATTGGGGGCCTATATCAATATTTTTACATCATTTTATCATCTCGAACTATATTTATACCCAATATTAATGTGCTGTGGTTTCTCTCCGGTATTTTGTATTGCAGCATCATCTCAATTTTGAGAGTGATTTTGTATTGGAGGCTTGTGTGATCACATTGTATGGTCTGTGCCTAATTTTTTTGTACTTATTTGTTGCATATATGATCAATAATATGGTTTTATATTGGTCTCATGGTTTCATCTATTAAATACTTGTTGTTGCTTACATTTTATGCACTATATTTCTGCTATTTCCATTTTGGAATATTACAGTGGTATCATAACATAATCTTGGCTCAGCCTGTGCATTCAGCCAAATATGTCACCATAAGGAGAAGCTTCTCACAAGAAGGGGAGATGTACAGAAAAAAAAGACATGACTCCATTATTTTGAGGAAGAGAGGAAGAGGAGCTCTCAAAGCTTCTTTTTCAAACTATGCAGAGCATCGAGGGAGATATCAAGAAGATGAGAAGGGAGATGTGTAGGGAATCTCCAAGTGGGCTCGAATATGAAGCAAACTCTAGATTTTTTTCATGATGTGTGTGAGAATGCAACCACACATTATGATTCACAGTGTAGTCTTATGCCCAGATTTACTGTAAAAGGAATGGAGGAAGAAGATGTGCCAAACAAGGAGACTCTTGGTGATTATTTGCAAGAGTATGAATCTCAATCTAAGAGGTCCAAAGATCACCTGAAATTTCAAAGGTTTTTAAAGATCAAGGAGGAAAGAAGCACATAGTGCAAGTAGCATAATGTGGGTAGACACTTTCTATCTAATTTTTATGGTTAACCTAAATGTTCAGCTAGGGCTTGGGTGGAGGAGCTAGACACCTATTTGCAGCAACACCAAGTTTCAAAGAATGAAGCCATCAAAGTAGCAGTGCTACATCTTGAAGGTAAGGCTTATGATTGGTGGTTTTATGAAACTTCTTTCTTGAATCATGTAAATGTATCTACTTATGCAAAGTTCACTAGGAGGTTAGTGAAAATATTTGATGCAAAATATTCTGAAACATCCTTGGTTGAGCAAACCAAGCCTAAACAAACAAAACCTTTCCATGAGTTGGAAGGATCCATAGACCCAAATCGATTCCAGAATGCTTTTGAGGGGGTTAAAAACTTGCAAAATACCTTGCTAGAGGCAAGTTCCAAACTTCAGGAGGAGCTCTCTTCTCAAAAGGAATACATGGAGATCTCTTTTTCAAAAGAGGATCTAAACAAGAGCTTCTTAATGATGATGAGGTATCCTCCATTCATGATGAAGGGGAAGAGAAGGTTGGAGGTAAAAACATTGTCACATCAGGAGCAGATCTAGTACCTCATGGAGAGATATAGGGAGCAATTGCTCCAATGAGATGAGTTCTTATATCATTGCAAGAATTTCCAAAGGATATCATATGTGGAGATCAAGGCACAATCCATGAACAACATGTGGCATTATTGATAGATTGTGAGACCTTGTAGATGGAAGGGAAAGGTAGGGAGGATGGCCAACATCATATGATTAGGAGCACACACCCCTATATATTTCAGAAGGTTGATGAACAGAAGAAGCAGACTGAATTGCACAGTAAGGGAAAAGGAAAAGTTGTCCATTCATATATGTGGTCTACTCTTGATATTGATGTCTCATTGCATGGAGGCATTCCTCCTGGGAGACCACTAGATTAGGAGATGATGAGAGATGCTCCACATTTGGTTGCACCACTCATTGATTCTAGAGGGGTGGGGACCTTGGGAGGACTTGAAACAGTGCATAGAGTCTTCGATAGACTCAAGGAGGAGGAATACACTCTCCCATTTTCATCATTACCCACTCTCACTACATATTCTGCACTAACAGAAGTTGATGCAGTGATGGATTATGGCACCACCATGGTGCAAGGAAGATGCTCCATGGATTTGGAGAAATAGAGGGTACTTCCAAGATTAGGAGGTTATTTTTGGATGATAGGTTCTCAAGGGAGGCCAACTTCCAAAGGCCACCACTTCTACTTGAGCATGAGAAGCCACATGATGGGCATGGCAACACTTTGTAGGATGACTTTGGCATGAGGGATGTCACAGGAAAAGACAATAGCATGTGGGGAGCTTCACATTTCAGATCTTCAGCGCTGTCTCTTAGGAGGATTGATCCATATTGGAGGTCTCAACTTTTGGTAGAGTACTCCAAGGCTCTTGGTGCTTGCATGGTTCTTGATGACCTGGAGGGAGATGATAGATACATGGCGGATGATGGGGTCATCTATTCTTATGGTAGAGTATTCTTAACTAGAGCTTCTGAGCTCAAGGAGAAGCTGTTACATGCAGCATATGTGGGCTTTATTTCCATGCACTTTGATGCATATCATTCCTTGATGGAGGAGTTCACTTGGGAGGGCATCCAGCAGGATGTATATTAGCATATGGAGAGATGCATAGCCCAGATGATTATGGAGAGGTTTTCATAACCACTTCCCTACTCATTGAGAGTGAGGGAGAACTTTCCGTTGAGCCATTTCAGCTCAATGACCAAAGTACATAGTAGAGGATGTACATTTATGCATTATGATTTGTATTCCTTTACTTTTTATGAGCAGCATATTGTACCAAGGAGGATCATTCCTTCTTGTATATTATATTGTGATGTACTTGAGGCCATTTTCAGCATTGATTTTGGCCATTCTATTGGTGTTTTGTGGGAGATGCCACATGATTCTTGGTGTGCACCATTGGAACCAAATTTTACTTTTATGATCCCATCTTGTAGGATGATTGTGGCAGCAAACAAGTGGCTGAAAATACACTTGTTATACTTTTTTTTAAGGCCGACAGGGGATGAACTACGCTGGTTCCACATGTGGGACTATGTTCCACCTCCCGGTTGTCATATGGAAACTTTTTTTTTTTTTTTTTTTGCTTTCATATATTGATGATGTTCTTATTCTTATGGGAAGCTTTGTTGGGAGGATGGCACTAGAGTTGGAGGTGCCCATTGGGAGTATTATTCTCCATACTTCATATGTTGCATGTTGTAGGAGAAACAATGGGCAAGCCATGATTGTCACACTACATCTCTTGTCTTCATGTGGGAGGAGCCATTTGGAGAACTTGAGTTCTTTGGAGAGGCATTTCATGGATGTTTTGATTGGTGGGGTAACTTGGGACATTCTTGGAGACCATAATATTTCAGCCCAAGATCAGCAAAAGCCCCATACATATCATAAATGGAGAGAGAAACAACATGGGTGGAAAAATATAATCTCTCCATATAGCCCCAATACATTGCATGAAACGAGGGTTGAGGAATTATTTGATGAGCTACCTAGGATGGCTCATTTCATTTGGATGATAGCATGGGTATGGTAGTATCTTATTGGGATGGATATCCCCAATTTTCATAATCTCACTTACCTTGAGGAGGCCATTGGATAGCAAGAAGGTTTCCACTTACACCTTCCACTTTCTCATGATGTGAGCCATTTGGTTTTTCATGCTTGGGAGGAACCATTGGGGGGCAGATTTATTGCAAATTATCTTGAGCAGTGGTGGGGACTATTTGATCAGGAGGCTATAAGAGGAAGGAGGGATAATTTTTCCATATCTTTGGATTTTCTTGAGGACAACCAACATTTTGGAGGGGAGGACTATAATATTCCTAAAATTTAGCTTTTAGCTAAATAGAATATTATAGATTGTTTTGTCCCTGGGTAGGTGAATAAATGGGTAGGGAGGCCCATAAATCTTCTTAGCAGCAATAAAAAAACTTCGAGTGTCAAAGGAGACCCTCTAAGCAGCTAAATAAAGCACCTTTTAGTATGGAAAAGGGTTGGTTCATGTTGAACAGGTCAACTTTGACCAAGTCAACAACGCTGTTATGGAGGAGTGGACATTAAATGAGGAATAATGCAGTTTTGGAGGGAGATGGATTGCATGGAGGAAATGACCTAATTGAGTGGGGCCAAGGGTAAGGAATCTCATAATATATATAAGGATGAGGATGGAAGCCATATAGGTTTATGTTTGGATTATTATTTTGTATGTGGTCTGTTTAGACTTCTTTCATTCTTCAGTTGTTTAGTTGAGATTGTTGTGTTGTTTAGAACCAGGTGTTCCCAATTGGGAATCCCACCTCTTTCCTTGATAGGCCTCTTGGAAGAGAATTTCATTTCATTTCCACATTCAAGTTTCAGACCAAGCTACAGCTTTCTTCATCAGCGCAGTTTCTGCAGGATATTGTGTTGTGTCGCAGGGTGCAGCAGTGGAGAATTAGATCGGGGGTCTTCAGAGCTAGTTTTGTAGTAGAGGAAGGTTTCCATCCATTGGAAGGCCTGTAAAGAAGCCCCTTGAGTTTTATCGACACATTTAGTAGCAGGATAAGGAGTATTTATCCCCTACAGCACAGTTTTAGTCCAGATCTGGGTTATTTTAGGGAGGATTTGCAGGGGTAGTTGTAGTGGTTGTTTTGAGAGGTGATTTCTTCAGTGAAGGAACTATTCTTTCATTCGAAGGATCTATTGGAGGATATCTATATATCTCTACATCAGCTTCAGCCATATCTTCTCATTTCAGTTGTTGCAGCATATCTTCAGCCCTGGGGCTGCAACTCACATTGGCACATTGTGTGCATTTTTCAAAAACCCTCTTGGGTTGTCTTGGAAAGCTGATCCAGTGCCTAGATCTGTATGTTTAGATTCTATTAGGGGCCTATATTAGTATTTTTACATCATTGTATCATCTACAGCTGTAGTTATACCTAATATGACTGCGTTGTAGTTTCTCTCCGACATTTTTTATTACAACGTCATCTCACTTTTGAGAGTGATTATGTATTGGAGGCTTGTGTGATCACATTCTATGGTTTTTCCCTCATTTTTTTGTACTTATTTGGTGCATATATGATCAATAATATGGTTCTATATTGATCTCATGGTTTCATGTGTTAAATACTTGTTGTCGCTTACATTTTATGCACTATATTTCTGTTATTTCCATTTTGGAATATTACTTTGTTGAAATATGTTGCAATGGTAAAAGGGTAGGTCCTAAGTGGTTTTTGGTCTTCCTCAATAATGGTTTCAGAGCCTAGGGGAAATTATTCAAGGTTAGGAGCTAAAAAACAAGCTTCAAGAAAAAATATTGTCAATATTACATAGTGCTACAGGATGGTACATGATTGCTACATGATGCGACAAGATTGCCCTGTTTTGCTACAAAATTGGATCCGTGAGCATTATTGTTGATCAACAGTTGTCATTGATGTAAACCAGGGCAGGACTGGAAATAGTATTTTGGACAAAATTTTGACCTACCAAATTAATATATTCTAGGTCAATAATGCTTTTGATGGTTTCTACTTGTCTAGATGTTTCCGTTGATATATGGCACGCCATGTAATTCTTCACGGTTTGTGAGATATTCATGTTTGAAGTTTGTACCCCAGTTAGTGGGCTAAAACCCCATGGGGTTGGGGCATGGGTCATTGAAAATTCATAATTAATATTTTTTTATTCTCCTAAAATCCCTCCCACGTTCACTTGTTGAAGCCCCTCTCAACTTAAGCATTCATATATATTGTGATCTTCATTTCCTCCTTAGGCAAGGGATTCGACGATCTGAAACAGGTCATTGTGGCATTTTCGCTCTAAATTTTTTTTCTACCAAGGCTCAGAAGCTGAAATTTTTATGAGGCAAACCCGAAATCCTGAGGAAACTGTAGTAAAAATTTCAAATCAAGTTGTGCAATATTTTTGGAGATATGATCTGTGGAAGTAAGGGTTTTTGCAGGCTCCTGAAATTCATCTCAAAGAAGTGACCTTGGTAAATTCGTCATAACTCCCTTTCTAAGTATCGGATTGGAATGCCGTAAAAAGTGACGGATAGTGCACAATATTTAATTTTCACTCTATCAATTTCAAAGACAAATGAAGAAACGGTGACACGTGGCACTCCGTACAAGTGCGCTCTACGAAAACAATCCATAATTAGGGCAGTGTGAGAAATTGGGTATAACTCTCTCTTGGAGAATCCAAATTGGGTCAGACCTATGGCATTGGAAAGAAGACTCAGAGGACTACTATAGGACTAAAAATCAGATATTGAGGATCTGAAATAAAAGATATACACCAGATTCAATATCGAGCTCCTAGAAGGAAAGAAAAAGCTAGATCATGTGTTGTCAAGGGTTGCAAAGGACCAGAATTTCTACGGCAGCAAAGAAAAGAAAGGTGCAGTAGAGAGTAGCATGAAAAGAGCAGCAACCAAGGTGCATAACAGCAGCAAGAAGTTCATCATATGAAGTCTTCAAGTGGGCAGCACTGCATACAATCATTGTAAAGGTATCATTGTGCTTAGTCATTGTAAATACATTATTGTACAAATTGTACTAGTGTCTATCTGCCAAGGGTTGAAGAGGCAGTGTTGGGAGGTCTAGGATCATCATTAGGTGATTGTGTCAAAGTTGGGGTTATGGTCTAGTATATCTTCTTCTTCTACATCATTCTATATCATTGTAAAGTGGACCATTTTCCTTGGTACGGGAGTCCATTCTTCTTTTATTCTTCTATAGGGTGGTAGGGTGGTGCTAGGGTGAGTTGTAGCTCATTGGGTGTTGGTGCATCCATTCAGTGACTACTAAAGAATCTCGGGCATTGGAGCGTCCATCCGGTGGGAGTTGGAGAAGAATGCTTTTCTAGATTCTAGGAAGTTGGAGCTTTATTTTCAATTGACTTGAAAAGAATTATTAGAAAAGCATTAGGTGGTTTTTGTCCCGGAGTGGGTTTCCACCTTAAAAATTGTGTGCATTTGTGTTCCTCTTGTTTGCTGCTATCATTGTACAAACACTGATAATAATTGAAGATTAACTAATGCTATAATTGAAAGAAATACTGATTCACCCGTCTTCATGCATGCCAACACATTATGAGGGTGGAAAATACAGTATGAAGGTAGGGAATGATCATGGAGGGTAGATGAAGTTTGTAGGAGACTGTAATATTCCAAAATTTGCAAGTAGCAAATTGGAAAATTAATTTTTGCTTATATCATCTAGGAGGTGAATAAGGCCCATCAATAGGAATAAAATCCCTCATAGTGTGAAAGGGATCTATGGAGTAGATTAAGTTTGAACCTTCCAGTGTGAAAAGGGGAAAATGCATGAGGAAAAGGTCAAGTTTAACCAAGTCAAAAGCGCTGCCTAAGAGGGTTTGGCTTGCTTGGGAAGACAACGCAGTTTGAGAGGGAGAAAGATTCTCTGTGGAAGAAACCCTAATGTGTGGGGTCCAGGGCAAAGAGACATTCACTTGAATAAAAGGAGGAAGAGGCAGCCATAGTGAGATATCTCTAAGCATTTGATTATTTGTCTGATTAGACTATTTGCAATCTCTGGATGTTTAGCTGAGTTGCAGTGCTATTTAGCACGAGGGATTCCTGTTTAGGATTTCCTCTCCTTCTTGAGAGGCCCCTTGAAGGATTTCACTTCATTTCTCCACATCTTGGCTCAAGGACATAGCCACTTCTTTCAGTCACTGCGTTATTTCTGCTAAAGTATAACTTAGTATTGCTGGATGTTGTAGTGGAGGGTTCCACAATACCATTCCTTGTCTCATATTTCAGAGGAGGGAGCTCTTATTCCTCGGGAAGGTTAGTGAGGAAGGTTTCAGAGCTGATTGTATATCTTGGCATCACTCCAAGAATCTCCCATCATAGACAACACAGTCCCTTCTCTAGACTGCGTTATTTCAGTGAGTACCTGAAGTGGGGGCTTGCACCATCATCTTGGAGGAAGACTTCTTCAGGGATAGGATTAGCCTATCAGTTGAGAGATATGTTGGAGGAGGTTTATTTCATATTTCACATCATCTTCAGCCATCTCCAATTATTTTCTGAGTTGCAGATGCTACCCAGCAGCTCCGGCATTTCTGCATATTTTCCATTTGTACATGTATTGCAGCCAATCCTTATAAGGATTGTGTATCATTGTCGTATTGTTATTTTCAGGGGTTGAGAGCTTACTCCCCTGCATTTATTGAGCTATTATTGTCATATCATTCTATTATCATGTATTTTTTGCAGTGTATTTGTTTAACCACCCTAGAAGGATTTATTTGGAGCCTCCTCTTGGATTTACGACTTAGACACATTGATCTAAGGGATCCAGGTCCTGGTTTCAATTCTTGTAGCAACCATTACTGGAAAATTCCTTTTACAGTCATGCCTTGCTAGCTATTCCAGATTTGCGATATTACAGTGGTATCAGAGCAACTTTCTTGGCTCGGCCTGTGAGTCTCAGCCCATGAAGATCAGAATATTGAAGAGGATGGGTTTTATCTCATCATATTTTAGATCCATGAAGAACCTCCCCAAGGAGAATAAGCAGAAAGAAGAGGAAGAACCCTGCACTTTCTATTCTCATCGAGAAGGAGACAAATAAATGAGCAGAAAAAAGACTCCATCTGTTGGAGAAGAGAAAGGGGATAAGTTGAAAAAGCTTCTTCCTAAATCTGTACATATTATTCATGAAGACTTCAAGAAGATAGGGAGGGAGATGAATGAAGAATCTCTAAGAGGGTTTGAATCTAAAGCAAACTCTAGATTGTTATATGAGGAGTGTGAGCAAGCAACTACACATCCTAATACATAGCCCAGTCACATGCCCAGGATTGCCAGAAGAGAGATGGAAAGAGAAGAAGAGGTCACAGAGAGGGAAACCCTTAGTGATATCTTGAGAGAGTATGAGTCTCAAACTCAAAAATTCTGATATCATCTCAGTTTTTCAGAGTTTTGCAAGATGAAGGTGAAGGGAAAAGAACAACAAGATAGATTTCATTTATCTACCTTTGAGGGTTCACCTACATGTTCAGCCAAAAGTTGGGTGGAGGAGTTAGAGACCTTCTTCCAGCAACACCAAATTCCTGAAGCAGAAGCCATCAAAGTTGCAGCATTACATATGAAAGGTAAGGCCTATGCCTGGTGGATCTTTGAATCCTTTTCTTTGAGAAATGTAAAATTTACATCTTATGCAAGTTTCACTAAGGCCTTAGCGAAAATATTTGATGGGAGGATTCATGAGCCACACATGGTGGAACTAAACAAGAAAAATCAAACAAAGCCCTTGCATGAGAACATAGTACCATTTCAGAAAGCCATGGAGGAGGCTGAAAACTTGCACCATACTTTGCTAGAAGAGAAACTTCCATCTCACACCTTTGAGCAAGGGAGCATGGAGATCTCTTTTTCAAAAAGGGATCCAATCAATGGAGGGTTGCCCATTCATGTTGCAGATATTGAGGGCAAAAACACTATCATGTATAGAGATTATCTAGTGCCTCATGCAGAGGAAGGAGGAGCTCTTGCTCCAAGTAGAGGGATTCTTACATCTTTGCAAGGAAGTCCCCAGGATCTCATGTGTGGAGATCAAGACACAACTCGTGTTCTACATGTGCCATTGTTGAGGAGGTGTGGAACCATAGAGACACAAGGAGAAGGTAGGGGGGAGAACCAGTTTCATGAGATGAGATGTACACATCTCTATGCACTTCAAGAGGTTGATGCACTCAAGGAGAAGACTAGATTGCGTAGTGAGGGCATGGACATATTTGTTCATTCTTATATGCAGTCATCTCTTGATGATGGTGTCTTATTGCATGGAGATATTTTGCCGGGGAGACCACTGGATCAGCAGAGGAGGATGGATGATTCACCAGTTGAGGCACCACTTAGTGATTTTAGAGGAGTGGGAACCTTGGGAGAGCTTGATACAGCACTGGGAGTCTGGGGTAGACTTAAGGAGAGAGAGAGCATTCTCTCAACAACATCATTACCCACTTCCATTTCAAATTTTGCGCTGTGGCAGAAGCAGCAGGGGAAGGATAGCAGCCTTCCAACTTGCATCTTGACATGGGAGATGTCAAAGAAGAGGGCAGCCATATGACATATGTTCTTCATGGGAGATCATCAGCGCTGTCACTATGGAGGATAGATCCATATTGGAACTCCCAGTTGTTGGTGGAGTATTCCAAGGATCTTTTCACTTGCATGATCTTGGATGACCAGTTGCATGAGGAGGGATATTCAGTTAGAGATGGGGTCATCTACTATCATGGTAGGATCTTCTTATCTAAAGATTCCAAGCTCAAGGAGGAGTTACTACAAGCAGCTCATAAGTATTTCCTTTTCAGCCCTACTTGTTCTATGAGAGCATACCACACCATCATGGAGGGGTATCTTTGGGAAGGCTTTGAGGAGGAGATATATCAACATATAAGGAGATGCATGGACCAGATGGAGATGGAAGAGAGACATAAATCTTTGGAGGAGTTAGCACAACCACCTCTTTCCTCTTTGCGGATGAGAGAAGACTCATCTATGAGCCACTCCATTCGTATGAGCAGAAATTATGGTAAGGGTGATTATTTCTTACATGATTAATTATATGATTTATGTCCCTTAAACATATATGTGCAGGATGATGCTCCAAGGAGGAGCATTCTTTTTTCTAGACCTCATGGTTTAGTTGAGGCCATAAGCATGATTGACGACCATTCCCTAGGAGGACTTGGGGAAGATAGATATTATGGAAGATATGCTCATTGAACACCTTGCATTATTCACTTCCTCCATACCTATGAAGAGATTGGAGCAGTAGTCAAGTAGTTGAGAAGCCACTCATGTTATCAGTCTCTATTATAGTTGAGGGTCAAGTTGTGTTGGTTACATTTGAGGGACCATTGTCCTTCTCTTTTTTTGCAGATGGCAGAAAGCACAATTCTCATCTTTGCTCCCTATGGTTCTATTTTTTCTGTCTTTATGAAGAGCATGCTTGGAGAAAGACACATTGGATGAATGTGTCCTTTGAGGGAGAATCCTCCCACACTTTTTTCACTACATGTTCTAAGGGGAGCATGAGAAATGGTATGGTAACCTTAACATCAAATTTTTTTCCTTATAAGGTGAGCCATATGATGGATATGATGCCATATGATGATGACTTCCAACTCATCATATATTGGGATGTTTGGGCCAACATGATTTGCAGCGTTGGAGGAGAGATCTTTGGAGACCTAGTCCTCATCTTGCCACTCGAGGGCAACCTTATTGTAGCCTAGGATCAATAGACACTCTACACTTATCTTAATTGGAGAGATGGACAGCGTGGGGTAGGCTACATTGTCTACCATGTGCAGATTTTCATCCCACCTACTTTTCCGGAGCCAAAGGTGGAGGACAATTTTCAGGAGTTGCCTAGTTGGGAGGTGACTCACTTTGCATGGTTAATAGCTTGGAGATGGAGGATCCATATGGGAAATATAGTTCCCATTATATTTCAGATCCCATTCTTCAAGGGGACCTCTAGACATCACCATGTCATCCTCTTGAGCATTTCACCTTTACATGATGATGGCTTGATAGCTGACTTGCATGCTGAGGAGGAACAATGTGGAGGCTTGATTGATGAAATAACATCACTTCACTTGGAGGAGATCATCATACATGGATGATACAGGGAGAGGAGGAGAGAAGAATTTAGTCTATCCTTGCACTTTCTTGAGGACAAGCAATCTTTGAGAGGGGAGGACTGTAATATTCCAAAATTTGCAAGCAGCAAATTGGAATATTAATTTTTGCTTATATCATCTAGGAGGTGAATAAAATGGGTAAAAGGCCCATCAGTAGGAATAAAATCCCTCATAGTGTGAAATGGATCTATGGAGTAGCTTAATTTTGCACCTTCCAATGTGAAAAGGGGCAAATGCATGAGAACAAGGTCAAGTTTGACCAAGTCAATAGCGTTGCCTAAGAGGGCGTGGCTTGCTTGGGAAGACAGTGTAGTTTGAGAGGGAGAAAGATTATCTTTGGAAGAAACCCTTATGTGTGAGATCTAGGGCAAAGAGACATTCACTTGCATGAAAGGAGGAAGAGGCAGCCATAGTGAGATATCTTTGAGCATTGGATTATTTGTCTGATTACACTATTTTCAGTCTCCAGCTGTTTATCTGAGTTGCAGTGTTGTTTAGCACGAGGGATTCATGCTTAGGATTTCCTCTCCTTCTTGAGAGGCCTCTTGAAGGATTTCACTTCATTTATCCACATCTTGGCTCAAGGCCAAATCCACTTCTTTCAGTCACTGCGTTATTTCTAATGAAGTATAACGTAGTGTTGCTGGGTGTTACAGTGGAGGGTTCCACAACACCATTCCTTGTCTCATATTTCAGAGGAGGGAGCTCCTATTCCTCGGGAAGGTTAGTGAGGAAGGTTTCAAAGCTTATTTTCTTATCTTGGAAGTAGTCCAGGCATCTCCCATCATAGACAGCGTAGTCCCTTCTCTAGACTGCGTTATTTCAGTGAATACCTGCAGTGGGGGCTTGCACCATCATCTTGGAGGACGAGTTCTTCAGGGATAGGATCAACCTACCACTTGAGAGATCAGTTGGAGGAGGTTTATTTCAGATTGCACATCATTTCAGCAATCTCTAGTTATTTTCTAAGTTTCAGCTACTACCCAGCAACTCCAGCATTTCTGCAGATTTTCCATTTGTACGTGTATTGCAGCCAATCCTTCTAAGGATTGTGTATCATTGTTGTATTGTTATTTTTAGGGGTTGAGAGATTTATCCCTCGCATTTCTTGAGCTATTATTGTCATATCATTCCATTATCATGTATTTTTTGTAGTGTCTCCAATGAACTGTGTTATTTTAGCCTTATGACATTTCTGCATAGCAGTGTTGCTCTATTGCCATGTACTTGTCTCATTGAGGCTTTCATAGCTCAGCTTGAGTGATTGATTCTTGAAATAATTTCACACATTTTCTGCTATAATATAAAAGGGAAGGATATTTGTATCTTCATGTACTCAGGCTTAAAATAATAACATTTTTATTCCATTACATGTGCTTACATTTACTGCAGTCCCTCATTGGGCATTTTCTGAGGACAAATAGGTGTGGGATATATGTTTAACCACCCTAGAAGGATTTATTTGGAGCCTCCTCTTGGATTTAAGACTTAGACACATTGATCTAAGGGATCCAGGTCCTGGTTTCAATTCCTGTAGCAACCATTACTGGAAAAGGCGTCTTCCAGTCATGCCTTGCTAGCTATTCTAGATTTGGGATATTACAGAGACACTATCCAATCCTAGTACCCCTCAAGGGCCCATCTTTCACAAGAAACTATGCACATGGTGGCCTTAAATTACCCAAAGATATGCTCTCAGTGAAGAATTATTTGAGGGATTTTTTGAGGTCGAAGAAAGGGACATGGTTGTGGGATAAGGAGTTTGGATATTAATTTCAACCATGCATATCAACAGCAGTTCCTCCACACCAAATAAATTTATTCAATATTTCCAAACACATACAACATATTGACAATGTAAATTGCATAAAATTAAAATTATAATGAAAGGACGAGTTGAATTTTATTTGAAATCTAACTATTACATTGAAAGACATCCTATATTGTATTTTACACTATACCTACATCCGTAAGAGGCTATAATTCATGTGCTCAAAGAAAACTAATAACCAATCACTAGGTTGCATAAAACATAGATGCAAGGAAAGTAATAACAACAACTATATGTTTTTGGCTTGCCAATACATTAGCTTCAATCACACTTCCCACAAGAGAGGTGATTGATAGACTTGCACAAGCAATTTTCATAAGTAAATGCTACTAATAATGGAAGAAAATGTTGCTATGAAAGAAAATGCATAAGTGAAATACGCATGAGAGAGGCTAGATCCTCTAGGTTGGGCCCTATCCCAAGGGGTCTCATCCCTCTAGAACAAGCTCAAATGGAATATAATAGAAAATTTATCATTAAAATCAAATAGTTCTCTAGTACATTACAAAGGAATGGAAATAAAAAGTTTGAGCTTCTAGCCCTTAGTAGTCTATATATACTCAAAATAAATTGAATCATATTGATCCCTTAGGCTTCCTTATTTATACCAAAGTGATTGAGAGGAAACCTCCTTGGTAATAGGGTTTCTTCCCTGCAAAATCCCTAAAAGAGTGGATATAGATCCCTGAGATCCTCACAATACTTTAGTGCATCAGCTGTTAATGGATCTTTGAACTGTGGGTGACTAAATCTAGGGAGAAATTCAAGTTGTAGGTGAGTAAATGTAGGGGAAAAACCTCCTACATATTCGCCAACTACCTCCAATGTATATTTGCATAGTAAATGCACTCAAATACACTATTTTCATGCACATCAATCACATTAGGCCACGACATTTGAAAACCATCCTCTATTCTTCCTAATAAATACATAATAGTAAAAAATATTCCATCAAATTCAAATAAATAGGTAAATATAGGCTGAAGTAAGTCCATATTGGCCTTATTATTTACCTATTAATGAGGCCCATCATCACCCTTGATGACAGTGTTGCTCACCCTCTAAGAAACTTATCCATTCAATTACATCGCATATATAACCCTGGTGGCTACCCTGAAATCCTAAGGTAACTCTCTAGAAGTTCCCTCCTGAGCATGGAACCATACATTTCTTTTTATTTCTTCCCACTCATTGTTCTCCTCAATATGATCCTTTCTTTATTGTAGCCCTAGAAACAAAAAAGGGATGAACTTAAGCCCAATCCAATTAGTTTTCAACTTTTGTACCACCCTCTTTTATAATGGTTTCCTCTTCAAGGCATTCCTCAATCTCTCTAGAGAATGATATTCCTTGATTTGAAAGCTACAGGGTAATGAATGCCATTTCCTCTTATAGGCCTACAATACTTCATTCCCTGGCATCCTAAACATGTCCTCAAATTGCTGAATGGTATGCTCCTGCGTTTCTATGTAATGTGGTGCTAGCTTGGGATCCTCAAAGATGATCCTATGGTTGTTTATGGCAAGGTTAGGAGCCATCAACTTTTCTTCGACCCATAGGGGCTCATTAGTCTCCTTGGATATGAATATTTGTTCTTCTTCATCCCTTGCCTCATCACGAGTCAACCAAGATTCCATCAGTCGCACACCCCCCATCCTAGAATCTGGATCCCATAAATTCATTTTAGTCAATTTGATGTTATGCATGTAAAGATATACCATCTTAGCTTTGTCCTCCACACTAATCTTGTCACGAAATTCAATAAACTTCTTGTAACTTTGGAAGGGAAATGAACCATGTTGTGCTAGAGTTTTGATTTGAAATTGAAGCCACTTCTCTTTGAGGAATGAGTCATATTTTTTTGAGGGATTCCTTTCATGGATAGGGGTGTCATGGTGGAAAGTTATATTTATTTCTCTTGTAACCACTCTTTTAATCTCTGGTTTTCAAATTTCAAGTTATCCCTCATGTTTGACTCTATCGACCTCAATTTATCCATTTCTTCACCCAACTTCTTCATTTTCTCTTCCATGAGGCCTGCATCCTCAAATCCATTTTATTTAGTAATATACATCCATCGATGGGTTCAAATTATTTCTTTGTCTAGCTCAAGTAGGATGGGGACTCCAAATTTAGTGGGGATAATTCATCCTTGCTCATAAAATTTATAGTAGGACCCAATATTTGGCTGAGGATTAGGCTCATGTAGCTCATGTATTCCTTCTCCTCCCTCGATAGGTGTTGTTTTAATTTCCTATAACATTTTTCTCCTACCCTATAGCATTCCTTCCTCTTCTTGTAGCACCTCCCTGATTTATTGTAGCAGGGTAGATTCTTATTGTAGTTGCCTTATTTTATCTACCTTGGTGTTTGGCTTCCTTGGTAAGGTTTGGGGTTGCTTTCCTTTAGCCTTGAGGGAGGTAACCTCTTCAATTTTCCCTTTAATATTTTATATCTCTCCCTTTAAGTGATTGTTTGATCCTTCGATGTTGGTTGGGGTAGTTGTGGGAGGTTGAGGCCTCCCCTATTTGATTCTAGTACTCCTTCTACTTTTGAATTATAAGGGCTCGTGCTTTGACTGCTTCCATTTGATATTTATAGGTGTGCTACGGGCTGCCAATGTGTCATCCATCTCCTATTCAATGTTTCCTTCTAAAAGGATTACTTGATGTCCTTGTTTCCTCTTGTTTTGAGGCCTAAAAGGCTCTCTAAAGGTCTCTTTTTCTACCTCTAGTTTCTCTTCTTGCTCTTATTCTTCACCTTATTCTCCATTTTCTTCCTTCTCCTCTCCTCTAAATTATTCTTCAGTATAGCTATGTTTTTCTTATTCTTCATGTTCTAACAGATCTTGGGCTTCAGTTTAAATGAAGGATTCCTTGTCCATGTATACAAATTCTGCCCATGAAACACAATTTTGTACATGACTGAAAGCATCCATGAAAATGAGCCTATTGAGCCCATGATGAGAAATGAATTAATTCTTCCCTTCTCTCACTCTTTGTCTCCTTTCTACTATGGAATGAAGGAGGAAATGGGGAATACTAAATCTACTTGAGACAAAAAATTTGGTCTGGAATCTTAGCTCATAAATAGCCTAAATTGATAGCCATAGACAAAACTAAGCCTCCCCTCATAAGATATGTATTTTAAGGTGTTGTAGGATACTTAATCCCATGGGCAAGGCATACTATCACTTCTGGCTCCATTTTTATCCTCAATTGGATTTTATTTTTACATGAATGTTTTTTTTAGATGTGATGGCCTTACCCATGGGATGGGTAAGCCCACTCCTTTATTCTTCTGTAGGTTGGTGGTGAGATCATCACGTTGTGTCAGCTATTCCCCCATTACTACCTTTGTAACCTCCTCATAGATCCATTGGATCACTCCTTGAAATTATCACCCTCCCTATTTTCTCGTTTTTTCCATGTCGGATGAGATAGATAGAGTTAAATTTTTTCTCAATTGTTTGAGGGTGGTTGATACTATTGGCCACCTTTAGCCTATAAAAAACTTATTCCTCATGCATTTCAAATATTTTCAACCTATCATGCACTTAAAGGAAGGGGTTAAGAGTTTCATACCTATGCATATTTGATGATTTCAACCTCTATATTGAATACTTTGATGTTTGCATGCTGCTTAAAAATAGTCGTTGATGTGCTAGCTTCTGGAGGTATCATTTTCCATATTTAATGCTCCATGTCATGAATTTATTTTGGAATAAAACATTATATTATTATTTTTATATGTACTTGGTTGATCGAGGCTTCCAACACAGATTTCATCAATGGTGGATCAAGTTTTGTTGTTGGAGATGAACAATGACCCTATAACAACCCTTCAAAATTCTTGTAGCTTCCCAAGATCAAGGAAATGAGTCTTCAATGCTTTCATGCTGGTTGATTACTCATTCTGGTGCTCCCAACTATGGTCCTGTAGGGTTTGTTCAGATTGCTACATGATTATATGTTTTTCTGTAAAAGTCACAGAAACCCTTCTATGACGACAAGATCCTTTAGATGATTCTCCAAAAATGTTGATGATATTATGTTCGTACAATGAAAAAGGATTAGAGACCTTAGTTGTGGTGAAGGTATTGAAAGAATAGGTGAAAATGCGTATTTTTGATGGAAAAAGATGAGTATTTGGGTGAAAAAGAAGGTAAATGGTGTGAAGGATGGATGATGGTGGTGTGATAGGCTTCTCATTTTCTCCCTTTCTCTAAAAAAATTCAATTTGAAACCTTTTTCTATGTTGATTGAAAACCCATAGAAAAAATGGAAAATCTTATAGCACTTAGGGACAATCCTATAACACTTGAAAACTGAAGAAAAATTGAGCTGTTTTATGGGACTTGGTGATGGAGGAACTTGGGAAAGGTAGTAAAATGATGGAGGACATGCAGAGAGCTAGCTTGAGATATGGATAGCTACATTTTTGGATTTATATTCCTTTCATGTTGTCCTCTTTAGCCTGTGATTGGAATCCTCCAAAAAAAGACATGTTATGAACAGTGATGTATAGGCTCCTTGTGCTTCCCTTTTTCCTTTTTTTTAGACTTGCAAGTTGCCTCAAAGGAGTTTTTTAGCCTATAGGACTGCCCCATGTTCCTCAAGGGAGGTTTTCACCCAGGGATATTTTCATTATTTCCCTTCTCTCCATTTTTTTTACCCTTGGACTACCTCATAGAGGTTTTCATCCCTAGGGTTTGCCTAAGGTGCCTCATGGAGTTTTTCACCTAGGCTTCTTATTCCTTTTTTTCTTCCTCTTCTTTTTTGCTTTTTTATTTTTCTCTTTTTTTTCTTTCTTCTTTTGATCAAAGGTTGGATGAATTAACAGTCGTGACACCCCCAATCACATTCAACTCCTTCCTTATTGAATTGATAAATTCCTCGTTTAACAAAGTTCATTTATAGAGTTTCAGTCAGTAGCAATTGACTAAAATTGGAATGCCTTCTTCATCAATATTTATGATCTAGAAAGAGCTATTTTCATGACATTTTTCCACCAGATAAGGGTCTAACCATATTGTATTAATATTTCCCTTCAAGTCCTTGAATATTGAGTCATAGATCAAGGTCAAATCACCCTCTAAGAAAGTCGTTTCTATGATGTTTCTGTCATGAAAAATATTCCTATGCAAATGGACCACCTTAGTATGCATGAGGGTCTGCAGTCTAAGTTCATAAAGAGCATTGAGTTATTGTAACATCTATTGATGAGCATTTGTGAGGTTCAAGTCCAATTTTTTTTCCATTCTCAAGGTGTTGTATTCAAACTGAATGGAAAAAAAATCATTATGGCCATAAATCAACTCAAAGAGGGTGAACCCAGTGGTGGTCTTCCAAGTGGTATTGTAGGACCAAGTGGCCTCCACAAGTCAGGTTTCCAATCCTTCTTGCTACTCCTACCAAATTTGGTGAAGATGTTTTCTAAAACTTTTTTTCTGATCTCCACCTACCCATTTTATTGAGGATAATAGGTAGTGGATTCTTTTTCCTTATATGATTTTGCCCCATGATTCCCTGAATCGGATTTAAAGTAAACTGAGTCCCTTGATTGGTGACCATCTCCCTTGGTAATCCAAACTTGTAAAATATGTTTTCCCATAGAAACATAGCCATCTTATACTCTTTTGCTATTTTTTTTCCTTCACTTTATCCCACTTTGTCAAATAATAAGTGCACACAATGATATATCTATTTTATATGGATGGGGGATCAATCGGTCCGATGAAATACATGCCCCACTTCTCAAATGGATCAATATTCAATTGAGGTTACAGTGGCATTTTATCCTTTGGTGTATGACTTCCCATCCTTTGGCATTCATCACATATGGCAGTGTATATCCTAGAATCTTGGTGTAGAGTGGGTCAATAGTAGCCATCTTGGAGAATTTTGAAGGTTGTCCTCTTGGCAGCAAACGATCCCCACGGGGTCAATCATGGAATGTTGAGAGGGTGTCAAAAACCTCATCCTTCCTTACACTTCTCCTCTAGATTTGATTCGGTCCAAATTTGAAGAGATTTTCCTAATCTATGTGAAAGAGGCACCTTTTCTAACAATATTTCTCTTCTCCTTAGAGTATATATTAAGAGGGAATCTCCCAACAACCGATAAATTTTATATTCAGTAAACCAAGGAGAAAATAGTGAAATAGAAAAGAGGTTCTCATCTAGAAGCTAATCATCTACCATATCCTCATTTTTTTAAGGAAATGTTAGTCTAGATAACATATGCCCATTGTTATTT
Source organism: Pinus albicaulis (assembly GCA_034641835.2). Classification (NCBI taxonomy): domain Eukaryota; kingdom Viridiplantae; phylum Streptophyta; class Pinopsida; order Pinales; family Pinaceae; genus Pinus; species Pinus albicaulis. The sequence continues at coordinate 998,924,977 of CM076573.1, read as the reverse complement.
TTATGTCGGCTAGGATTATATTATGACCCATTGACTCCTATATATAGAAAAGAGGTTTTGTCATTTGAATCATCCAAGAATTGTTCATTTATGTAATGTAAAGGAGGTTTCCCACTCGAAGTGGTTGATTTATAAGTCATTGATCTCTTTTTTATTCTATTTTGTGAGTTGGTTTCATAAAATTTGGTATCAAATATTTGGATTCTAGGGTTTCATTGTCGCAAACCAGTCATCGTGGAATTTTTGCTATAATTTTTTTTCTAAGAAGTTTCAGAGGCTGAAAAAAAACCCATTTGATCCCAAATCTGGAGGAACATCCTGTAAAAATTTTAGATCTTGGTTCGCTATATTTTTAGATATATGATCTAAGAAACTTACTTTTTTGCAGGCTCCAGAATTTCATCTCAAACAAGTGGCCGAGGGAAAAACGTCATAACATTCATTTCAGACATCGGATTGGAATTCTGTAAAAATTGGCCAAAATTGCACAAAAATTAACTTATTTTGTATTAATTTTAGAGCTGAAGGATGAAACAATGACACATGGCACACCGTACAAGTTCATTCTACGAAACTAGTCCATAATTAGGTCATTGTGGGATATCGAGCATAACTTTACCTTGAAGAATCCAAATTACGTTTGACTTGTGGCATTGGAAATAAGACTCGGAGGGCTACCACAGGATTGAAGATCAAATCTTAAGAATATGAAATTATAGAAATACATCATTTTCAATATTGACCTCCTAAAAATCAAGAAAAAGGTGTGTATTTTTTTTTAATTTGCATAAGCCTTGCTTGAAAAATCAGTTTGAAGTGATTCCAAGGGAATATTGAAGCATATATCTCAGTATTGGGTTCCAATATTCCCTCAAAAAATAATTCCACATCCATTAAGCCCTTAGAAGGCTCTATTATGTCTCATGAAGAGGAAGAAGTGCAACATGATATATCAAAATTACGAGACCAAGTCCAACAAATTTCGCTCTCGCAAAGAGTAGCAAAAAATGAAATGGAAGCTAAGATGGATGGTTTGAAGAAAGACATGGATGGATTGAAGAAAGGAATGGAAGCTAATATGGATGGTTTGAAGAATGTCATGGGAGCTAATATGGATGATGTGGAATCTAAGATCGATGGTATAGAAGGCAACATGGAAGATTTGAAGAAAGACATGGAAGGTTCGAAGGAAGGCTTCAAAATGTTGCTGCAAGAAAAGCTTCCTAATGGTGAAAAGGTAGTAGAGTAAACTCATGATGAGAACAAAAGAAATGTTAATCATGATTTCATAGACTTTAATGTTGGATTTAATACCCACCATATTCCAAAGATATATATGAGGAAGTTTGATGGCAAGGATCCAATAACATGGATACTACAAATGGAGCAATACTATGAGATCCATAATTTGAAAAACACACAAAAGCTACGCATTGAAACTTTATATTTAGAACAAAGTCATTTTTTATGGTATCGATGGCTTTGTTCTCGTAAAACACTAGTCACTTGGTCAATTTTTACGGAAGAAATGATAGCACATTATGAGGATAGAGCAACACCTTCTTTAGCCTATTGATAAATCTCAAACAAAAGGGTTCAATAATGGAGCACATTGAGGACTTCCAAAAATTGACTATAAGGGTAAATAATATTCCAGAGGAGAATAGGATTGATGTCTTCATAGGGACTCTAAAGTATAACTTCCAACATGAGTTTCACCTTTGGGAACTTGATACATTAGAGAAGGCATTTAGGGTGGCAAGAAAAATTGAAAGAAAAATTATGGCAACAAGCAAGCCTACCACTCACAACTATAAAGATGGAAGTGTTTCTACTCCTAGACTTCCACAACCTACAAGGTTGAAACCACAACAATTGGAAGAAAAAAGAGCAAAAGGGATTTTCTATAGTTTTGATAATAAATACACTAGAGGTCATAAGTGTGCTGAGAAGAAATTATTTTGCATAGATTATGAAGAGGAGGAAGAAAAGGAACAAGAAACTTCAAAAGAAGAGGATATAAACAAGAACCAACCCTGGAAGAAGAGTAAAAGAATCTTCCATACCCTGTAATGCATAGGCAGAAATTACCACTCCCCAAACTCTTTGTAAGGTAGCCAAGGAATTGAATTGCTTCCTATACCCAGCACCAGAGTGTCAAGTGATGGTCAAAAATGGAGGAACGATAAATTGCTATAGAGAGTGCCATAATATCAAACTAACCATGGGGGAATATGTATTAAATAGTCCAATGCTCCCCATTTAAATGCGTGGTGTGTATGTTGTAATAGGATTCAAGGAAAATTTTAGGGGCTAATATTCACAGTTGAGCTAATATTCCATGCTTTTTCAAAAAAATAGATTCACTAATTTCCATTTTTATAAAAATGAATTCGCCCAAATTCTATAGTATAAAATTATGTTACCTTAAAAATAGCCAATATTATATATTGTCTAATATAAAATAATTATAAATCTAAACACTTTCACAAAATTATCATCAAACATTTTAAAATTTGGATAATAGGGACTAGTAATATTCGCCAAGGTTTCTAAAATTTAAGATAAGCTTCCATCCTTAAAATTTTCCCTAATAGGAGTACAATGGTTACAATATTTAGGGATGGTAACTTTTAGTTTTCAAGAACTTTTCTTGAATTTTTTTCAGAAGGAAAGGAAGTTGAAATACGGGGTATCGTAGGGAAGCCGGGAAAGATAATTAGCTCTAATGTCATGAAAAATATTCTGAAGAAGGAATAAAGAGGCGTAATTTCAAAATTATTCTCACTAGAGGTTCAAACATCAAAATCATCTATTTCTCCAGATCTCCAAAAAGTCTTGGACAATCCTTCGAAGGTGTTTGAGACTCCCAAAGGACTCCCACCTATTCGTGAGCATGATCATGCTATTCATTTGATTCCAGTAAGTGTTCCTCCAAACATCAAGCCTTATAGATATCCTTATGCTCAAAAGAGTGATATTGAACATATGATTGCAGAAATGCGAGAGGCTGGTATAATTCAACCTAGCCAAAGTTATTTCTCTGCTTTAATAGTATTGGTGCACAAGAAGGATGGATAATGGCGTATGTGTCCGGATTATAGGGAGCTCAACAACCTCACTATTAAAGATAAATTTCCCATCCCCGTCATTAATGAATTATTGGATGAATTACATGGTGAAATTCACTTCACCAAGTTGGATCTTCGTTTTAGATATCGTAAAATTAGAATTAAGATTGAAGACATTTCGAAAACAACATTTAGGACACATGAGGGCCATTATGAATTTTTGGTCATGCCTTTTTTCCTTACTAATGCACCTTCCACATTTCAAGATTTGATGAATTTGATTTTCAAACCCTTCCTTATAAACTTTTTGTTAGTATTTTTTCATGATATACTAATCTACATCAAGTCTTGGAAGGATCATGTTCCACATGTTGACAGGGTGCTCAAACTATTGAAGGAGAAATGATTATGTGCAAAAACCTCCAAATGTTTCTTTGGAGTACAGGAGGTGGAATATTTGGGTCATATTGTATATTATGAGGGTGTTAAGGTGGACCCTAAAAAATTAAATCCATTAAGGAATGGAAAATCCCCACAACCATAAAGCATCTTCAAGGATTTATGGGATTAACAAGGTATTATCGCAAGTTTGTTAAGAATTATGGGAAAATATTGGCACCTCTAACATCATTACTGAAGAAATATTCATTTTATTAGACTCCAGAAGCAACTAAGGCCTTTGAACATCTTAAAGCGGAAATGTGCCAAACACCAGTCTTAGCTACGCTGAACTTCACAAATTTTTTTATTGTGGAATGTGATACCTTGGGAAATGGAATTGGTGAAATTTTAATGCAAGAAGGAAGACCCACTGATTTTGAAAGTCGTCCAATCAAAGGAAAATATTTATAGAAACCTATTTATAAGAAGGAAATGTTATAAATAAGACATGCACTAAAGAAATTGTGACCTTACCTAATGGGAAGGCACTTCAAGGTAAAAACAGATAATGATAGTATTAAATAATTTTTGGAACAAAGATTATTTTCATAAGAGAAGCAAAAATGGGTCACAAAAATGTTGGGTTATGACTTTGAAATCATCTACAAAAAAGGGAAGAAAAATGTTGTTGCGGATGCACTCTTAGGAAAGGATGAGGATGTGGAAGCATTGTTTTGTGTCATTTCTATTATCCACCCTGAGTGGATAACCAAAGAAAGGGATGAATGGAAGAATGATGAAGAGGTATGGACACTCATTCAAAATTTGGAGCAAGATCCCAATAAATTTGAAACATTTAGCTGGAAAAATGATTCATTATGGTACAAATATCACTTATATCTTTGTAAGAATTCCCAATTCAAAAAAAATATTATTTTGGAATTTCGCACCTCTCCCTTAGGAGGACACTTAGGATTTTTAAAAACTTACCACAAGGCCAAGAAGCAAATTTTTTGGGATGGCATTAAATTTAATATTCAAAAGTTTGTGGTAGAATGTTTGGTTTTCCAACCAAATAAAGTTGAGGAAATTAAGACCCTGGGTCTGTTACAACCTTTATCCATTCTAAGTCAATGTTGGGAGGAGGTTTAAATGGATTTATCACAAGTTTACCCAAGTCCGAAGGAAATATTGTCATTATGGTGGTAGTTCATAGACTTACCAAATATGCACACTTTTTGTGGATTATGTCATCCCTTTAAAGCCAGTACAGGTTCTACTGCATTTATGGAAACAATTCAAAAGCTACATGGAAACCCAAAGATTATTTTAAGTGATAGAGATCCCATTTTTACAATAAATTTTTGGACAGAATTATTTTCTTGTTTGGGTACTCAATTAGCTCATAGCTCATCATAGCATCCTCAATTTGATAGGAAAACTAAGATAGTGAACAAATGTTTGGAAGGATATCTTCGTTTATTTGTATATGATAAACAAACACAATGGGTCAAGTGGTTACCTCTAGCTTAATGGTGGTATAACAATTCCTTCAATACTGCAGCAAAAATGACCCTATTTATGGCACTTTATGGATATCATCCATCGTCCATCACATCATATTTAAGAGACAATTCTAAGGTTCAAGTAGTGGAAGGTCACATGAGCATCAACAAAAAGTTCTCCAACTCTTAAATGATAACCTCACTTTGACATAGAATTGAATGAAACAACAAGTAGATCAACATCACAGCGAAATAAGTTTTGATGTAGGCGACTGTGTATTTTTATGGCTATAACCATACAAAAAAATGTCCCTCAAGCAAACTAAGAAGGAAAATATATTATCACCAAAGTATTATGGTCCTTGCAAGGTGTTACAAAATATTGGTATGATGGCATACAAATGGGAGCTTACTGAATCTTCCTGAGTGCACCTAGTTTTTCATGTTTCATGCTTAAATAAGGTTATAGGTGACAAGATCCCAGTTCAAACAATATTTCCAGAACTTGACGAGGAAGGAAAAATCATATTGGAAAATGAATCAGTGATGAAAACAAGAACCCAATAGCTACGAAATTGATCAATTTCATAATATCTCATCAAGTGGAAGAACTTACCCATTGAAGATTCAACATGGGAGGATGATAATTTTATATAGAAGCATCTGAAATTACTCAAGAGTTGAGGACAAAACTTGTTTGAAGGAGAGGGGCATGTTAGTTCCCCATAACACTAGTGTAGCCCCTTATTATTGTTAGTGTAGCCCACTTATTGTTATTTTTATGCCCATTTAGTCCCCATATTTTTATTATTGTGCCCAATATAAGCCCACTATGGTTATTGTTGCACCCTTACATTATTATTGTTATGTCGGATAGGATTATATTATGACCCCTTGGACTCCTATATATAGCAAGTAGGTTTTGTCATTTGAATCATACAATAATTGTTTATTTATGTAATGTAAAGGAGGTTTTCCCCTCAAATTGGTTGATTTCTAAGTCATTGATCTCTCTTTTCTTCTATTTTGTGAGCTAGTTTCACAACATCTACCTTCCTACTTCCTAAAAAATTGTCTAATGTACAAATTGGGTAGAGGGATTACTAATAAAAACATTCCTCCTCCTCTTCCTTCACACATGAAGGTAAAGTATTCTCAACAGAGGGTTGAGCAGGGGGATATAATACATGTTTCTTTGTGAGATGCCCATTTTTATTAGTCATGTTTCCAGCCCTACAACTAATGTGAGCATCAGTGATGGCTAACCAAGGTCTCCCTAAAATGAGAGGGTATCCATTAAAATTGGTTTTGGGTTGGAGTACAAAGAAGTATATGGGATACTCCCAGGATTCAATGGATACCATCACATCCTCAATAGCTCCCTTTGGGGCTATTGTGGATCTGTATGTAAGTTTCAACACTGTAGTGGTATTTCTCAAGGCTCCTTGGAGGTTGAGCTTCAACATAGTTTCCTTTGTCATAAAATTTATTCTAGAAAAAAGGTTAATTAATGTGTTGGGGACTAAAATATTGTTGATGTAAACATCCACTACCGAGCTGCCAAGATCCAAGTAGTTTAGGGATATAACCCTCCCAAGAATTAGATATGATAGTTACCTAACAACATTAATAGTGAGGGCATCTCTTTTTCTTCTTCCAAGCCTCTTGAAACAATTCTCCCTGATAAGGTTGTTGTAAATGGGGACATATTTGATGGCCTGGAGAATGGATATTTTAACACGTGTTTGCTCGTTCTCCCATAATTTCAACCCCTTTTGGGGTGTATTTTTTAGGTTGGACTAACCTTTCAGGACAATGAGGAATATTGACTTGAGTGACACTATATTCCTTCTCTTCTTCAAGATATTCATTCATAGAATGATCTAAAATGACTTTATTAGTTTTGTTGTGCTAAGTGTCTTTTCAGTTATAAAACATGTGAATACTTTTCTCTTTAGTTTGCTTAAGGATTGAGGATTATAACCATGAATTGTAGATGATTTTAGTGAATTAAAAGCATGAAATAAGCACAAATAACACTAAGCATCACTGTAAAACAGAGAAATAAGTCACCACATAGGATTTACACAACAATCATGATGAAGAATTTCACCCCTCCTGGGCTACATCTGCTGGTCCAGCTCCCGATGTCATGTCCATCTTTCATTATTCTCAAAATTTTGCACATACATGTAGTTATAGGCCTCTAATGGTTGTTTTCTCTGCATCAATAGCTCTATAATGCTCCAATTAGTCTATAATGACTCTTCATTCACTTTGAATGGGCGAAAATTGAGTCTGCTACTCATTTTCCCAATAACACCTAGAAAAGTTCCACTAAATGTGGAGGACTCCACTTAACTGGAGTCAATTTGGAAAATTCCACCCAAAAATAGCGGGCCTCCAAGAATCCTGCCAGAACTAAACCATGGCAATAATTATTATGGTCAGGGTGTCCACATGTGCACCCAAACCTTGGCCCTGATCGTAACATTCGGCGAAACCACAGGCGGAAACCACAGTTGCATTGGTTTAAACTAGAGTTGAAACCGTCAAAGTTATGGCTTACCGCGTGGAGAGTTAACGATGCCATGTGATAAGGTTTAAAAGAAAAAATTGCAGAGAATGTGGGAGGTTAAGCCGTCGTTTGTAACATGTTTTTTTGTCATGTGACCACCACTAACAGAAGTGCTGGTGGGTTGTACCACTGACAGTTCCAACCCCCAATGAAAATTCCATTCAAACTTAAATATAACCCGACCACTACAATGGTTAAGTAACAACGTAGCTCAGATGCTAAAGACTCATGCGTGCATGTCGGAGGTCGCAGGGTCAAGCTCTGCAGACCTCTACCAAAAATTTTAACACACCACTTTGGGGACATGTGGCGGCCTCAAGGTTGGCCACTTGTCACCCTATGATTGGTCCTCCAAAAACAACATGAAACCATTCAACAAATGATATCACGCCACTTGTTATCCTAGGATTAGTTCTGAGGAAGGAATATTCCTTAGAATATTTCTTTTGCTAATTGTGCATCCACCATGCTGACTAGGCATCCCAGTCAACCCTATTGCAATATTTAATTATTTCGAAATTCGATCAGAACACGATATCTTCCTCATACAACATCATTTTTTTGAACAATTTGTAGTGTCAAAATCAAGAAGATGAGACCTACACAACCACGCCAGTTTAAACCCAATCCTATAACTTTCAATTTTGAGCAAAATTTATGAACTCTTGATCACTCCTCCCCATTGGGAAGCTTTTGGACCACAAAATACTTGATTACCTATTCAATAGATGAGGGTACAACTCCCTCACCTTTCCAACCTCCATCCACTTTTCCTTGATTGGCTTAGTGCCTTTGAGCCCAACTCGAAGGTAGTCAACACTTCCCTTTTTGGATGCTTTTATCCTCCTATCAAGAATTGTATCTTCCTTGAGCTCATCCAGAAATTATGGCGAGAAATCTTCAATAGAAGGCAGTTGAACATCACTTCCTTGATCATCAATCAAAGGTGGCTCATACAAAAGTAATTTTTCAACATTAACAACTGAATACATTTGCATATATGAACGCAAGTCAAGTTGAAATGCATTATTACCAACTTGCTTTATGATCTTGAATGGACCATAGGGAATGGGTTTGAGCTTTTTACCTTCTCCTTGGATCCTTTCTTTGCTAATGTGCAACCATACCTCATCTCCCTATTGAAACTTGTGATCAACAAGCTATGTTTTTCATGCCTCTCTTTGTATTTGTTTTGACCTTTCTCAAGCTATTCTTGAACTTGTTGATGTATAATTTGAATTTTCTCAATGAAATTTTGAGCCTTGTCAATATCACTATGGCCATAAATTGCAACATCCTTTCCAAATATGAATTCTAATGGCGATTTTGGAAAATGCCCAAAGCATACTTCAAAAGGTGATGTTTGAGTTGAAGAGTGCTTTGCACGGTTGTAAGCATGTTGAATGTAATGCAGCTGCTCATCCCACAACTTAGGATGTTTGATGCAATATCCTCTCAATAGATGCACAACGGTTCTGTTCACCACCTCAGTTTTTCCATCAGTTTGGAGATGAAAAGCAATACTCTTTTTCAACTTTGTGTACATGATACTCCAAATTTGGACCAAAAATCCCCAATGAACCTGGAATCCCTATCACTAACAATAGTAGTTGGCAATCCAAAATGAACCCAAACATGTTGAAAATAAAGTTCAGTAGTTTGTTCAACAGTAATGGTTTTATTACATGGCATAAGTATACAAATTTTACTGATTCTATCCAAAAATACATAAATATAATCATGTTGTTTTCTTGACATAGGTAGACCTCCAACAAAGTCCATGGAGACATTCTCCCATGGCCTTTATGGTACCGGTAGTGGCGTGTACAACCCAGGCTTCCTATTACTAGGCTTGCTTGTTGCACACATAGAACAACCTCTTATAAAACGTGACACACTATCTACCATGCGAGGCCAATAGAAATACCTCTGTATATGTGCCACTGTTTTTCTTACCCCAAAGTGTCCATGTGGTATTCCTAAATTATCTTGCACCTAATTTGAATATTAAAATCTAATTTTTCTTTCTTTTTTGATGAATAAGTGGGTAGGGAGACACATAAATCTCTTTATTAGGAATAAAACCACTTCTCATGTGAAAGTGGATCATCCTTTTAGCTTAATAAAGCACCCTTAGGTGTGAAAATGGGCTAAAGCATGTGGACTAGGTCAACCTTGACCAAATCAACATCGCTGTCATGGAGGAGTGGCATTCAATGAGGGACAACACAGTTTTAGATGGAGACACATTGCATGGAAGTAGTATCATTAATGGATGGGGCTTAGGGTTTGGAGGCTCATTTTTATATAAGGAAGATGATGGCAGCCATATTATTCATGCTATGATATGTTATGTTTTGATTATATGGTCTATTTAGACATATATCTTTCTATAGCTATTTAGCTGAGATTGAGTGATGTTTAGCACTGGGTGTTTCTGATCAGGAATCCCACCTCTTCCATTGAGAAGATCTTGGATGAGTATTAAACTACATTTCCACACTCAAGTTTTACACCAAGATTCAGTCTTGTGGTACAATGCAGTTTCTATTGAGAGATGTGCTGAGTTGTAGGGTGCAACAGTGGAAGATCTTGTTGGGTGTTTTCTGAGTATTTTTGTAGTGGAGGAAGGTTTTCTTCCATTGGGAAGCTAGTAAAGGAGCCCCTTGGACTTATTTTACATCTTTGGCATCAGGCCAACTTTATTTTATCCCCTATAGTGCAGTTCCCATCCAAATCTGCGTTATTTTTTTGAGTTGTTGCAAGGGCAAGTGCAGTGCTCCATTTGGAGTGTTTTCTTTCCAATGAAGGGATCAACCTTTCATTGAGAGAGTCTTTTGGAGGATTTCTTTCAGATCTACATCAGATTTATCCACCTCCTTCTATGTTCTTTAGTTGCAGTGCATCTTCATCCCTAGGGATTTAGATCCACCATTTATATTTTGTGTATTTCCGAAAACCCTTCTTGGGTTGTCTTGGAAAAGTGTATGGGAGAATATATCTCCATTTTTTGCCTTGTATGAGCATGATATTTTCAAGTCCATTTATTTATATGTCCTAGCTGTATTATTAGTCATTAAAATTTCATTGTGCTTGCTTTAGTACTTTGTGTAGCAGTGTATTACCTGTTTTTGGTGCATTTTGGCATTGGAGGCTTCTTTTGCCTACCTTGAGCGGCTCGATCCCCAAGATCTTGTATTTATTTATTGTTGTTATACATAATACCATGGATATATAATTTGGATCAAATGTAATGTGTTAATACTTGCTGCTATTTCCATTATTATGAGCTATATTCCTGCTTTCCCCATTTGGGATCTATTAAGTAATAAATGAATAGAAGTTACAACCAAGTTCTGACGTCGCAGCTTCCTTCGAACGGGTCTTCGGTCGTCCACGTCTTGCAAAGCTCGCCAAGGAAAGGGAAAACCTCTCCAGAGTCTCGTAACAATGGTCTCCTCGCTTGAATGGGCCTTAAGGGAAAGAAGGGATTCTTTACAGCACAAAGGCACTTGGGAATAGGGAGATGCAAAGCTTCAGCACTTCAAGACTAGCTTGCCATGGATCCGAGCAGGCTTTTATAGATGGGGAAGGAGGGAGTTGGGATCCCTATTATTATGGGATTGGCCCTATCAACAAGGAAGGTTCCATGGGAGGTGGCAAAACCAATTCCCTTCCATAGAACTCCCGCAGCCAAACCTCCCAACTCAAGATAGGCAATGGTTGTGAGTTTGTTTGAACTCAACTTCTGCCATCCATATTTAAAAAACAGTCCCTAAAATGGGTGGTGCGATTGCTGCTCTATGACAGAGCGCCAAGTGGCGCGACCTCTTTACAGGATTTCCCTGATTGGCGCGAGCACTGAACTGTCTACCCGCGCCAATGCAAAAAGAGCTGTTTTTCATGAGTTTTGCAAGGAGATGTCTCAAGGGAAAATAAATCTCATGCTCAGAGGGATGCATTGATGATGTTTTCAAGGCATGACAGTGTTCACAGGTCACATAATGGGTCCTCCATTGTGCGGGATGGGGAATGGTAGGGACGGTGACAAATTACTGTGTAACAGATGCCCCCTAAAGCATGAGGTCCGAGAGAGAGAGGGGTGAAATGCTTTACGAGAACATGTCCAACCGAAGGCCCGCCGTCGGAAAACCTGCGCAGAAAGATACAACTGATATCTCAAGTACATGATGTATATGGTATGGACGCAGCCATCCGAACAGAGTATGCTATAATCCGGATCCAGGGTATGGGCGCAGCCATCCAACTAAGATCAAACAAATAGACTCGGGTATGGTCGCAGCCATCCAATCATTGAGTCATGTACATAATGACAATAATCCACAATCGCAGCCTGGATTACAACAGACACAATCCAGGGTCTTGCGCTCCATCTCGACCCAACAGAGTACAAGTTCAAGCATGTGAGTATGTAAGCTGAAGTCGAACATGCAAGAACATCGTCTGATTACCAGCCAATGATGAAAGCCGTTAACAGACGCGAGAGAAACCACCAATAATGACAATGGTCCTCAAGGTACTACAGGTACAATCTACGGCGTGTGAATAAATGAGTTGACGTCGAACACCCGCAGAATCATTCGATCGGAAGTCAATGATGTAAACTTCACGTCGAATGCGACGAACCTGCCATTGAGGCATGCAGGCTCCAAGGTACCATCGGGAGTCTCTAGACCAACTTCCTGGATAATGAGTTGAAGTCGACAGGAAGTGACCTTGATCGAAGGTGGGCCATAATGATTCCCACATCATCGACACGAGACAGAGAAACATAATGTTTTGTTGTGAATCAGGACCATATGAGAAACAGAGGAAGGTTGATATTTGCAGAGGCCAACTTCTCTTGAACACATAAACGGCACGACAATGGATTTGGCAGTATTTGACATCAACGGATCAGAGGTCATGGCGACGAGGCAGTGAACATATGAGAAGTCAAAAGAGATTACCCAAACCCATGGAAGCAAAGTGAAGCAACGAGATGAGATGTCCCCAACCCGACACGAATGCATACAAGTGCCATGTTCAAGAGCGACATACTGCCGACGACAACGACGATGGTTCCATTTTTCCCCCACCATTTCTGGCGAGTACCCCAATTATTTTTGATAACAAGCTTGAAGGGGATATCATATGCTTGTGATATAAGTCCGCCCTTCGGGCGAATCCATCCTAGTGCATTTAACGAGTCCTAGGAAGGAGAAACTCGGAGAACGTCATTTCGACAAAATCCAATGTCATCAGGGTTTAACGAGTCTGACAAAGGAAGAACTCGGCGTCTTTTCATGTTTAGAGAGTTTGAAAAGACAGCGGAAAAGAAAACTCCACAGGTCCCTTTTCGTAAATAGTTTCCCAGATCCGAAAAGGTAGAAAACAATATCCGGGAAAAACCTCCTAGTCGCGATAGGCTAGGGTATTCCTTTTTCGTAATCGATCCAGCCCAGCCCGAAAAAGGGTTAAACTTATACTGGGTGAATGTCGATTCGTGTCCATTTTAACGAGATCGAAACGACAAGGGCCTCGGCGATCTTTTCATATTTAGAGAGTCATAAAAGAGCTGAAAGATGACTCCAGAGTGACTTTTTCGTGTATTTACCGAGTCCGAAAAAGTATAAAATACAACTCGTCTCCACCTTTTAAGTCGCAAAAACCTGCCGCTGCACATACCCAACAAGCGTAAAATCCATTTTCGACATAATACATGCAAATATTTGACAAAAATAACTTTTAAAGCTCATTTAACGTGAAAAAGTTATAAATATGTCTAATTGGTAAAAAATGAAATTACTTTTTACTATTTACCTTGTGGAAAGCAACAGTGGTCCATTTGGAGCAGAATTTTCTGACGGTGATTGCGACCAATCCAGGCAACCATTCAGCGTCTCGTCTGTCACAGGTAAGCGCTCCTTTTCCCTTCATTTCCATACATTTTTTAATGATTTCCCTTCATAAATCAGTTCTGTAAGGGCACTTTTAAAATTTTAGGGCCGGGCCCAGTGGCGCGGGTATCGGGCACGGACCCGCGCCACTGAGCTCTTTTTACCAAAAGGCCCGCGCCAGCGGCGGAACCCAAATTTTCGCCTAAAATTCCGATATTTACACCAAATTCCTTGAAATTTGAAGCTCACCAAAGATCTAATCAGGGGCTTTTGACCATGTGAATGCAGATAAACACTCAAAATGGAAATTGAATGGAAGGAACGAGAACACGGAGATGAGGATGAAGAGGCCATGCAAAGCCAGGCTTGCATGAACGCTCTGAGAGACTGCGGATTGAAAAAGTTCTTCCTCACGCCATGTTTACGAGCTCAGCCCGAGCTTCTCCAATATCTAATCAACATCTGGGATGAAAATGACCAAGTATTCAAAATACGAGACCAGGTGCTGGAATTGGAGGTCACTGACATTTATTTCATTACTGGATTGTCCCGCAGAGGTCCAATCCCTGTATTGACTGGGAGCAGACCATCAGGGGAAAAGATGGAAGAGGTAATGGCGCGGGTGTGCCGAGGGGCACAAACAGGATCAGGAAGTAAGAAAGTATACATCTCCACCATCCCTGATCTAGCACTGAGAGTAGTTCTCCACACCATTACGCAGGCTGCTGGGTCGCAGGCTCCGCACGAGGCCACGAAGACTCAACTCCTATTAGCCTCAGAATGCATGGGTCCCCGACCGTATGATTGGGCAACAGCTGTGACCATCAATATGAAAAGGCAGCTCACAAAGTGCAAACAGGGGAAACTGAAGCAGTTTGGGTATGGTTCCATCTTGGTATCGTTCATTCTGGAACGCATACCAACCTTCCAGGGCAAAGAGGCCCATGTGGCGAGTCCGATACCACGAGAGCCGAGAATGGCTCGCTGGGCAGCACTGATGCCCAGATCTGGAGGTGGCCAACAGATGTCCTGGAAGCCAGAGTTCTTTAGGTGGCTACGGCGCCAACTGATCGTTGTGGAAGATTGGCCCTATTCGGGAACCGACTTTACAGGAGACCCAGATCTCCCACTACCAGAAGGGGATGACTGGGACGAGAAGCTGGGTAAGACCTCAAATTTTTGATTTCATGTTTATATGTTTTTTGTTAATACACACTTGTCTTAACACAATTATATATGCATGCAGATGTAGGACCTGAGAGACCAGCCGGGATGTCTCCTATCTCCCGGAGGACACAACTCGCCCCTGAGATCCAGGGGGAAGGCACCGGAGGAGAGGCACTGGTCCAGAACCTCGAGGGGATTTCCCATGGGATCCCAGACTATGCCCGGCTGTCAGACGTACCGATGGAGTACCAGCGCCATACGGTGGGAGTTCCAAACCGGCTCCACCGAATCTTGAGGCGGCTAGTGCGTGCAGTGACGTGCTATCATGAGCACCATGCGGATTAGTCTCTAGGATTTATGCCACACCTATTTTTTGAGAGACACAGTGTCTCAGGATGTATTAAGACAATTATGTATATTTTTGAGTTTTATGTGACACACTCTATGTAAACATTTCGATATCTATATATATACATATCTATTTCTGGATGAGTCTTTCTTTACATGTGATGATGATTATAAATTGCGCAAATGTCTGTCTAAAACCAAATTTGCTACTGCATCTGTTAATGTATTCAAATGCCTGGGTATATGATGATATGTAATGTAGTCAAAATTCCTTTCCAGTAATCGAATACGCAAATACATACGTAAGATGGACGGGTTCCTTACCGAATAGTGTCCGTTCAGCTGTAACACTACAAGTTGTGAATCTAGGTACACGAGCAATTCACGGATACCAAGGTTTACTGCCTCGGTTAACAATTCCAATACGGCACTATACTCCGCGATATTGTTCGTGGTACGTCCTAAACACACCCCTTGCAGGTTAATTAACTCACCAGCAGGATCGTAGATTACCCAGGCTGCGGAAGACAGATTCCTGGTACTGCGGGAGGCACCATCCGCGAAACCAACAAATGGATGAATAGACATCTGCACAACCAGGAAGACCCGATCAGCAGAAATATGTTTACAAAGCACACCACACTATGCACACAAATGACAATCACACACCTATGTACACACACCACACCAAGAAATCACTTCAGGCGTAGTACTTCTTAAGGTACAGCCCATTTCTGGGCTGCGCCAATGGAACTCCTTCGTAATCTATAAGCTCGTAGGCCCCATTTTTCAAAACACGCTTTACTATATAGGGACCGTGCCACATAGGCTGGAGTTTACCGGCTCCAAGCTTATCATGTGCCTGATCGTACAAGAGAACGAGGTCTCCTTCAATGAAAGAACGAGGAGAAACAGTTTGATCAAAATGAGTTTTGACCCTTTTCTTTTGTGCTTCGATGATCAAAGCAGCTAGTCGACGGGTTTCATCCAATCGTTCGAGATACAGAAGACGTTCTTCCTCAGGGGAGGTATCCGGTAAGAGCTCCACAGCTAATTTAAGCGAAGGAATTTCACATTCAACCGACAGAGTAGCTTCCAGACCGTACACCAATTGGAATGGTGTGAACCCGGTTGCACTCTTAGCAGATGTTCGGTATGCCCAGAGAGCTGAGAACAGTTGGAGATGCCAACTGGATTTATGAATCCCAACCGTTCGCTGAAGCATGGTGACCAAAACCTTGTTCACCGCTTCAACCTGACCATTCGCTTGAGGGTAGTATGGTGTTGAGCTGTCGTGACGCAAGCCCAACGCTGAAGTCAGCTCCGTCATCATGTAATCACGGGAATGAGTACCATGATCAGTGACGATGGCTTGAGGAACCCCGAATCGTGCAATAACGTGGTTGAATATAAATGAAGCAGCCGTTCTTCCGTCAGCAGCTAGTGTAGGCATCGCCTCGGCCCACTTAGTGAAGTAGTCGACGGCGACAATGATATACGCATGCCCCCCGGCCGAGTGAGGGTTACACGTCATAAAATCCACGCCCCATTTCGCAAAAGGGCCGAGGGTAATAACGGGATGCAAAGGCAATGGCGGCGCGCGCATCTTGCGCCGAAAAATCTGGCACGGATGACATTTACGGACTGCAGTGATACAATCCTTGAATATGGAAGGCCAGAAATAACCTGCCCTCAGAATCTTTTGGGCAGTAGCATATCCGGACATGTGTCCGCCACAGGCGCCACTGTGGCAGTCATTCAAGACTTTCTCAGCCTCTTCCAAGGTAAGGCATCGTCGAAGCACCGAATCTACTCCAATACGATATAAGGTATCTCCTACGATACGGTAGGGTTGGGACTGGTGCCGAATCCGACGGCGGGCAGCTTTATCCAACTCAGACCGAAATGTCGCGGTCTGAAGATACACTATGATGTCACAGTACCAAGGATCACGAGTATCAATAAGAAACAACGTTTCGTCCGGTATATGATCTTCTGAGTGTGAAGGAACAGAGTCTGTAGGGAGAGAACATATCAAATCCGCGAAGACCAGTGATTTAGTTGACTTGGCAGTGGTGAACTCCAAGTCAAACTCCTACAGGATGACGATCCATTTGGAGTACTTGCCCCCTAGTAATTGTCTAGAAAGAATATACGTCATAGGGTTGCAGTCTGAAACCACTGTTATCGTACGCAAAAGGATGTAATGGCGAAAGTGTTGTACGGCATGTACTGCTGCTAAGGCCAACTTCTCGACATGTGCATAACGCGTTTCCGGGTCGAGAAGATTCCGAGATAGGTAATAAACGACATGTTCGTCACCGTTCTCGTCATCCTGCACCAAGACCATGGCGATGGTGCTTAATGCGGCGGCTAGATACAAAGTAAAGTCGCGGTGGTAGTCCGGAGGACGAAGCAACGGAGCATTGACTAGCAATGTCTTCAGCTTCTCAAAGGATTCTTGAGCAATTTCGTCCCAATGAAAGGGAACATTCTGCTTTAACAAACGAGTGAATCCTTTGGCCACCTCGGTGTAATTCGGGATAAAGCGCCTAAGAAAATTCGCTTTCCCGTGTAGACTCTGTAACTGATACAGGGAGGAGGGTGATGGGAGATTTATAATGGCCTCAACCTTCAGAGGGTCAAGGCGAATTCCGTCTTTCGAGACTATAAAGCCTAAAAGACGGCCAGAATCGACGCAGAAGACGCACTTATGAGGATTGAGCCTAATGTTGTAGCGTCTGCAGCGAAGAAATATCTGGCGAAGATGTTCAGGATGATCCTCTCGCTTACTCGAATGGGCAGGCAAGTCGTCCAGATAAGGCTGGACAATATGGCGAATATCATGAAAGGCATATGACATCGCACGCTGAAACGTGGCGCCAGCGTTCTTTAGGCCGAACGGGAGTTTTTTATATGCAAAAGTGCCCCACGGACAGATGAATGTGGTCTTATGTTGATCCTCAGGTGCAATGTTAATCTGGTTGTAACCTGAGAAACCATCCATTAAGGAATAGATCTCACTCCCGGCGCAATCGTCGATAATCTGATCGATAAACGGAGTGGGATAATTGTCCTTAGGACAGGCGCGATTGATATCGCGATAATCCACACAGACTCGAATGGTACCCTGCTTTTTATCGACAGGGACGATATTGGACACCCATTCTGTAAGGGGGATAGGATAAATAAACCCCGCGTTCAGAAGTTTTTCAACTTCTGCCTTGATAGCGGCGGCTTTCCGAGGATGCATGGGACGTAAGCGTTGGCGCACGGTTTCGCACCTGGATAGGTTGGAATCTCGTGGACGACAATACTAGGATCAATTCCCGGCATTTCCTCGTAGGACCATGCAAAAACATCTCTGAATTCTTTGAAAAGCTCTGTATAGACTTGAATCTCCTCGGGAGAACAAGTCACACCCACATGAATGTTCTCAACAATCCCCGGTTTAACAGAGATGTTGATTGGAACAGTTTGAGTAATGTTACTCAGATTACCCTCCGAAAAGACCTCGTGCGTCAAGATCGGTGTTTGAAGAGGAGGGGAAGGAACCTGAGTAGCATAGCGCTCCAGACAATCAGTCATTGCCCCCAAGCTGGGCATAAACGAGGAGCGATGATGCCCATCGCCCCAGGGCAGCTCCTCAAGAGACATAGTTTCAATGATAGCCTCATCTGAAGGAAAAGTCTCTCTAAGAGGATCAGGTGAATCAGCCTGACCAAGCGAGGGGGATTGTGAGTAGATGTCAAGAGCCATGCTCATCGGAGCATGCTGAGGAGGTGGAGGGTCCGATGCGGCAACAATCTCACAGTAGCTGATCTCTACCGGCGTTAAAGGCATGGATTCTCCAAACTCATATACCTGCTCAGGTGTAGGAATAAGCCACGGGTCATCAGTCCTGGACAACATGTTGACTTGAGCGGTATTCGGTGGCAGTGCGGGGAATATACCCATGAGAACAGGGTCCTTGAAAAGACCAGGTCCTATGCTGTCTGGGGGATTCGGAATTTGATCCACGTATGGCACGTTGTTCTCAGAGCTAGAGGTGAAAAATGACAACTGATCTACCGTAACAATCTTGCCCTCATGGGGGAACTTAATGAATCGAAAGACAGTAGACGGCACGCAGAGCATGGCATGGGTCCAGTTGCGGCCAAGAAGTATATTGTATTTGAGTTTAGCGTCAACCACTTCCACTTCTACGTTGACAGTTTTTCCCTGTAATGTGATCGCAAGACTCTCGAGAACTCCCAGGGGTTTAGACTCCCGACCATCAAATGCCTCAAGGGCATTGGGAGACGATGACAAGGCTGGAGAGCCAATGGCTTTCCAGCAAGCGGAGGACATAACGCAAGTAGATGCACCCTCATCTACGACGGCTCTATGAACGTTCAGACCGTTAATCCCGACTTGAATGACCAAAGCAATTTGATGTGGAAGCCGGGGAGTAAAATTCTCCAGATCAAAGGTGAGAAGGCTCGAGTCGGCGGGATCGATACCACCGATGGTAGACAGTAAAGCCTTCCGTTGTGAAGGACAACTTTGAAGAACCTCAAGTGCAGACATGGCACATGGCGCCTGCGCGAGATCCTCAACGATGCTATAATGTTGAGCGGCACGATCATTTGGATTATAAGAGGATCTTCGAAGAACACCCTTGGGAGGTGGCTTCACAACGGGTTCGAGAGTCGGCTTCTCGATTTCCAACGGACCAGAAACAGGTGGGGGAGGCGGTCCATCCGCAACTGCCTTCCCGGGTGCCTACTGCTGACTATTGTAATCCTTCGATCTAGTAGCAATAGTGATAGGTGCATTAGTTTTCATCATGAAAACCTGAGACCCAAACGGTGCAGATGATGAACCTTGTTCGACCATCTGGGTCTGCTGAGATGGAAATGGCTCTTTTAAAACAGCCGGAGTTCCCTTTGAGCCTTTAAGAAGTTGACTAATTTCGGACCGTCGTGGACAATCCTTAGTGTAATGGTCACCTTCACAGATGAGGCAGGGGAATTTCGGCTTACGTTGGGAGCCATCCTCAGTTCGAGTTTTAGATTCCGGTTTTGGGGCATCAGATTTTGATTTGCCTTTGCCCTTCTTCTTCCCCTTGGAGGATTTGTCCGCAGGATTGGCCTGAACGGCATTTACCTCCGCGGTTTTACCAGAATCGGATGAGGCGGGATTAGCAGAGGTATTGTTGGAAGAATTAGCCTTCTGCTTCCCATTCGAAGACTTCTTCGAATTTTGATAAACGGAACCAATGACACCATCCACCGAAGGGGTGGGCGGGGCCTTTTTGGCTCCGGGCCGTGGTGCATCAGGCAGGATGTCGTAAAGCGTGCCAGATTGTGAATAAACAAGATCCAAGTACTGGGCACGCGCGATAGCTTGTTCCTCCGTCACACACGCTCCCATCGCGATATCCTGAGCGATTTTATTGACAAAGGAGGTGGTGAACCAGTGAGTCAAAATCTGATCAGGTATGTGAAACTTGATCAGTCGACGACGACGCCGCCACTCATGGATGTGATCCGAGATGTGAGTGGCCGAGTCCTGCTTCAGGGAAGACAGGAGGTGCGTCCCGGTCTCATACCGGACTGGTAACTAGAAATGCGTGAGGAAAGCCATAGCTAACGAGTTGAAATCCTGAAAAATACCACGGGATAGCTCTATGTACCACTTAGCAGCAGCTCCTGTTAAAGTACGCTGGAAAAGACGTAGACGAATCGAATCGTTGGTCCAAGAGTTAGACGAACACCAGAGGTGATACGTCATCACATGCGCCTGGGGGTCTTCTCCAGCTTTGCCCTCAAACTTGGGACAGTCACCTGGTATCTTGGTGGGAACCGGAGGCCAATATGGATTATGAGCAATCGGATCATTGGTCAACTTCGAAACGTCCGGTAGGTCCAAGGTAGCCAGGAACGGAAATGGAGGGTTAACTACCATGCCAGTCCCAGGATAAGGTCCGGTACCTGCGTTCCACGATGGTTGTGAATATCCCTGCCCCCATGGGTTCTGTCCCTGAGGATTTTGACCGTAGGGGGCATGGTTTGTATAACCAGACTGATTTGGTTGCTGGTAACCATTGTGTGGGGCTTGATAACCAGGGTTCGGGCCCTGATTAGGTGTCTGCCCTGTATAAGCAGCGTTTGGATTTGGCTGCTGAGCGTAGGTAGAACCGGGTGGAGGAGGAGGATATTGAGAGCCTCCAGAGTGGTTATAGTTCGGTTGAGACTGACCATGAGGATAATAACCACTCTGAGGATGAGTAGACTGCTGATAAGTGGAACCCTGCGGAGCCTGGTACGTAGGGCGCAACTGTTGATTTGGCTGCGGCATTGAATGAACAGGCTGTTGAGCAGAGTGAACGGAATGAGAGGGCTGCCCTGAATGAACAGGTTGACCCGAATGAGGGGGCTGGCCTGAATGAACAGGTTGGCCCGGGTGACCAGGCGGTGCTGGTTGCGCAGGCTGACCCGGTTGTAAGTGAGCCCCAGGTTGTGCCGGATGGGTCGGCTGGCCTGGAGGCGGGACACCGAGCTGTACCGGATGAGTCGGTTGGCCTGGTGGCGGAACAGGACCAGGTGCTTGCTGGAAACCAGTTTGACCTGAAGCAGAACCATAGAGTGGTCCTGGCTGATATGCAACGTTAGATACAACAGGATACTGTGGTTGCATCGGTAAAGAAGGCTGGATTTGCCCCCCAGGACCATAGGTCGGTCCCGGTTGATACCCTGGCTGAGGCTGAGCAGGTTGACCAGCAGGGCTGTAATATGGTCCTTGCGGATTGTACAATGGCCCTTGCTGGCCCGCAGAGTAGCCTTGAATGGGCTGTCCCCGTGGGTCGTACTGATAGCCAGGTTGGCCTACGGGTTGGCCTTGGAAAGGCTGTCCCTGCGGGTTGTAAGCCTGGTTGTACGGTAAACCTTGAACATAAAGATAAGCCTCAGGAGCAGGAAGGCGCAAAATGTCCCCATGCTCGTCAAGCTGACCCGGAAAACCATACACGGGAGTGTCGTCTTGTGCATAGTGCGAAAAGAAAGATCGGTAAGGATCTTGGGGAAGCTGTCCAGCTCCGGCGTTCGGCTGTTGTAAAAACAACCGATACTCCTCCAGAGAGATATTCTCCGGTATAGCAGTAGCTAGATAAATGTCTTCAGGAGTTGGCCCAGATCTAGTAGCAGATGCTGAGACAACAGCAGAAGAGGCAGCCACACAAACAGTGGGTCGCACGGGAACAGAAGTGACGGGCGTCGAAGGGGACACCCCGGGTGTAGTGGCAGCTGGCCTCGAAGCAGGAGATGATATTCCCATAGAGGCAGCAGCTGAGATAATCTGACCCAGAGATCTGTATCCCTGTGGCAAAGAAGGACCAGCTGACGATGTGGTAGCCAGCTCAGACTCGTCTCCCTCAAACAATCTACGAGGGATGCGCCGATAGTCATCAGACCCGGGAATTTCCTCACCAGAATCACTCATGGTTGATCCTGCCGTTAAATCACGCAGAAGACGGCGAGGACTAGGAGGAAAAACAGCAGCAATAAACGGTGAACCCGATGTCAGAGAAAGGAAATCAGCTCCTAATCTCAATTCAGACACAGGGTCCGAAAAGGGCCAGTTGAACTCAACTGGTTCTCCAAAGGGTTGCTCGGCGAGGACCGGTCCCCCGTCAGGGAACTCGGAAACAACAGGCTGCTGTGGTTCAACAGAAGGCTGAGAAGCCTCTGAAGAATCTTCCGTGTAAGGACTACCAGTAGACGAAACCGAAGGTTCCGCCACCGTGGCAAGAGACTAGAAGAAGAGAGCAAACACACACACGGGCTGAAAACGAGTTAAGACACACGATCAAACAGTCACAAGCAACGTCTAAACAGGTGTGTAATCGTGGGAGATTGATTTTACCACATTGGAAAATAAACGAATTCTACCGTTTCATGTTTTAAGAGTCGAGAAACGATAAAAAGATGACTCTATCTCTTTCAGAGTTGATACAAGCGTGAAAGGACAAGCGCTTGACGGTCTTTTCAAGTTTAGGGAGTCAGAAAAGACCAAATGACTGCTCAGGAAAACTAGGCACAAAGGGTGTACCAAATATCCGTGAACTGCAATATACACCTTGGTTTCAAAAATGAAACAGAAATCGACCAAGGACTTTCCGTACGTGCAGGTAGTCTCCCCGAATGCTGTGTTCGGTGTATCACGGGCATAGGGCGGCAGACTCGGCTTCCTATGGATAAAGGATTGAAAACCTATAGGGGTCTCCCTTTATATACGCGACGGTACGGGGAGCGCAAGTCCGTACTAGCGCTGTCTAAAGCCAACAGGCGAACGACAGCTGCTAGGTTTAACGACGCCGAAACACGTCTCTAGCCTAGACCTTCTAAATGTGTTTCGTTAAGTTCCAATGTTGCCTTAGGTTAATTGAATAAATTTTACAGTTGATCTTCAATTAAGTTTCAATTTCCAGGCCCTATCGTATGTAGTGTCTCCTAAATGCAAAGCTATATGCCACAATGCAACATTTCGTTCGATGAAAACTAATTAAATAAGAGTTGAGAGCTTTTATACAAACGAAATGAACGGAATACAAACAACAATGTCTCTAATGCAACTAATGCAATTGCACACTTTTCATTCAAACACTAATCACTAGCGATATGGAAAAAGATCACAATTTGCACTAATTAACAAAAGCAAGAGAGATTTTTTTTTTTTTTTTGATTTTCAATGTTTAATGGCTAATGTGCACTGAAAACAAAAGGAACAATTTGAGAAATGATATCCAAGAGAGAGAAACAAACAAAATTCACTCAACAATGCAATCAATCAGATCTCTAAATCGACCCAAAGTCTCTCAAATCGAAGAAAGACTCAAAAGCTTCCGATGGACCGTGTGATCTAGGTCCAAAGCAAGGGTAAACGAATTCCGAATGAAGGAACAAACAATCACTCAAAAGACGCAGCAAAACAATCAAAGACTGTTAAGAGAGCGTGGAGAACCAATCAACAAGTTGACAGGACAATCAAGACACCTAAACTCCCAAGGAGGGCTCGATACACTAAGCCACTAGATGCCCTAGGGCTCAAAACGTGAAATCGGTAGAAAGAAGCAAACAACCAAAGGACAGAGGTGAATTCCAGCCAAACAAGACTCCAACACACTCAAACAGTCGGGAAATCAAGAAGAGAAGCACTGGTCAAGTCCAGAAAGCTAAAAAATGAAGAAACTCAAAAAAGTCACAGGGGTGGCGCGACTGTGGGCTTGAAACTGGCGCCAGAGGCCAATTGGCGCGAGACAAACAAAGGCAACAAGCGCCAAGTGGCGCGACTGTCGGGTTAAAAACCGCGCCAGTCGAGTTCCTCAATAAAAAATAAAAATAAGCTATTCCAGAAGCAGACCAATACAAGCTAAGAAAACCAAGAAGCTAAAACAATGAAAGAATCCAACCCAGAAGGTTCATCAAGCAAGGAGAAACAATCAAAGTGAAACAATCATAAACGAGACAAGGAAAATCGGACGATCCCCAGTATGGTCGCCAATTTGTTGAGGAGGTAAATCCCCTCTGCGGACAGAGGCGATCCCTACTAGCCCAGCAGGGGTCTAGCAACAAACAAACAATGCTATGACGCAAGCTCCTAATTACGAATGAAAGACTTAGGATAGAAGTCTACCTGGATTCCAATGCTATGATCTGAAGAAGAAGTGTCCCCGTCCTTCAGCCCTGGCAGATCACAATCCTTCCACGATCTCCGCGGATGAACACCTGCACATAGAAGAAACGAACAGATACAAGCATAGGAACCAACATACGTAACTAAACATCGGTCATAAAAGATATTACTCGCATTAACATGATGGAAAACGGAGTGGAACCATAATCATAGTCATCTATTAAGTAATAAACGAATAGAAGTTACAACCAAGTTCTGACGTCGCAGCTTCCATCGAACGGGTCTCCGGTCGTCCACGTCTCGCAAAGCTCGCCAAGGAAAGGGAAACCTCTCCAGAGTCTCGTAACAATGGTCTCCTCGCTTGAATGGGCCTTAAGGGAAAGAAGGGATTTTTTACAGCACAAAGGCACTTGGGAATAGGGAGATGCAAAGCTTCAGCACTTCAAGACTAGCTTGCCATGGATCTGAGCAAGCTTTTATAGATGGGGAAGGAGGGAGTTGGGATCCCTAATATTATGGGATTGGCCCTATCAACAAGGAAGGTTCCATAGAAGGTGGCAAAACCACTTCCCTTCCATAGAACTCCCGCAGCCAAACCTCCCAACTCAAGATAGGCAGTGGTTTGTGAGTTTGTTTGAACTCAACTTCCGCCATCCATATTTAAAAAACAGTTCCTAAAATGGGTGGCGCGATTGCTGCTCTATGACAGAGCGCCAAGTGGCGCGACCTCTTTACAGGATTTCCCTGATTGGCGCGAGCACTGAACTGTCTACCCGCGCCAATGCAAAAAGAGCCGTTTTTCATGGATTTTGCAAGGAGATGTCTCAAGGGGAAATAACCTGGCGCGTAGGACATTGATGATAATGTTTTCAAGGCATGATGTTGTTCGTGTCACATAAGGGTGTCCTACTTGTGCGTGACTGGGGAATGGTAGGGACGGTGACAAATTACCG